>ML781280.1:297543-339125 GCA_009831015.1 Picea engelmannii | reverse complement strand
AGTTTAATATATTTTGGGACATTGTGCATATGGGAATGATAAATGTTTCTCCTTCTCGTAGCATAGCTTTCATCGAAATGAAAAGATTGCATCTTCATATCTTTGCATAATTTTTGAGTCGGTCAAAACACCATATTGTCCACACCATCTTCCTTTTGAGTAACAACAGCTATAAAATAAATCGCTTATAAAAATTGATTAGACATTTTTATATTTTCTGGTAGCAAACCTACATTAGATTAGTTGTAGGGCTTTGGAATAGGTGTAAAAGATAACTTTCCAAAGCTCCAAACAAACATAGTATCTTGTGATAGGGAGAGTTAAATCCACTTACTTCATTTTGTCCTGGGAAGCCCTTCTAACACAAGGGTCAATCACGAGGTCGCATTGAGACTGGCAGAGTTACTCACCCTGCTTTGTTGGTCTTGGTGTAGAGATTGCACGTATTACGAGGGTCACTTGAAGGTATACCCACAATGATGAGTGGAAGCCTCTCAAGTTGATTTCAGGCTAGATACCATGCCCTTGCATGTGGATCGGATTGTCAACTGGCCCCCCAGGCGTTATTGTTGTCAGTGGTAACCTTAGTGGCCTATCTCTTTAGGGTCTTTACACAAGGTGACTGTGGAGGGGCAAGTGTTCACGGTACCTGGAATCGACGTTGGCCAAACTCACTCAGGCTCCTTGGAGGGTATACCCACGATTATGTGTGGGAGCTTGCACCAGGGTGTAAGTCCATTAAGTAGGTCATCAGTGTAACTTTTCCACCCGCTCTATCTCAGCGCTTTCTTACATTGTTCCCACGACATTGGATTTCATCACCAACTAGTGTGTTCATTGTGAGAAGGTTTTGTTTGTTTGCTTGCTTCCTAGATTTTTAGCGTGTGCTATTTGTTTTCCCTAGCAGACTCTAGGTTGGATTTATTTAATGGCGTCATTTCCTGGAATGACCAATGACGGAACCCCTACTCCAGGGGAACCTTTTATTTTTCCTTCCTATGGAAACATTGATCCTCCTCACATCGCTACTTTGAGCCTTTCAGGTCTCACTATTGGATTACCTGTGTGGTTGATTTCCACTCAGGTAATCCCGAATGCAGCAAGTGCTTCGGTCGTAAGCACTTCCCCCCAAGAACATCAACCTCATGTTGATCCTTCACCATCTTCACCAGTAAGGTCTTCGCCTTCTTCGCTTGCAAGGTCACCTTCTGTTTCATCTTCCTCGTCGAGTGAAAGTTCTGAAGCTAGTAACTCGGTGAATAAGAAGAAGAAGAAAAGGAATAATAAGAAGAAGAAAATTAAGCAAGGATCCAAACCTCCAACCACTGTCAAACATGTTGGAAAACAACCACCTACTATTAATAGTGTTGGGAATGTTGATGATGTCAAGATCGCTCAAACAACTCGTAAGCCCAAGTACCCTTGCAGGCTTTGTAAGGGTATCCATCTTCTTAAGGATTGCCTACCCAAGGTTATAGAAGTATGGTCTACACATCCTCGCCAACCCATGTCCTCGGCCTCTGAACAACATGCCAATGACTTCCCGTCGACTAGTCACGATATAGTCGGGAAGAAGAAAAGTAGAGTCAAGTTCCCGTGTATGTTATGCAAATGGAGTCATCTAACTCATCTTTGCCCTCATATGGAAGAAGCCTCGAAATTACTGGAAGACATGACTATTTCACAACCTCAACTTCCAGCTGATTATCGTAAGCTTTCTCTCAACCCTCCAATAGTTGATGGAATGATCACTTCGGTCCCTTCACCGATCAATCCGGTTGATCATGTCGTCAATCTGGTCACGTCCTTAGTTGAACCAGTTGACAAAGTGGTTGATCCGATACCATCCTTGGTCAATCCCACTCTCCCCTCAGAGAGTGAAACTAAAGAAGCCGATCTAATCCCATCCTCGGTCGATCCCACTCTCCCGTTAGAGAGTGTCACCCAAGTGGTCGATATGTTTCCACCTATCGACCCCATTCTCCCCTTGGATAATGCAACCCAAGTGGTCAATCTGGTTCTATCATCGGTCGATCCCACTCCTCCTCTGACAAGTGCTAAAGTGGTTGATCTGATCCCATCATCGATCAATCCCACTCTTCCTCTAAAGACTGCCTACATGGTCAATTCGATCCCATCATCGGTCGATCCTCCTCTCCCGCTCAAGAGTAAACCTGATATTTCCCACGTTTTTCTCGTTAATATAGACTCTACCATGCCAGGGGCTATTCCTCCTTCTCCCGTGAAACTCCCTCCAAGTAATGAGGCCATCCATTTTTATTGGGGTGTGCTAACTAGACCTCGTCTTCCCTCTCACGTTCCTTTCTAGATTACAGTACATGTTTGTGGTCGAGATGTTCCTCAGACGTTGATAGATGAAGGTTCGTCTGTTAGTATTGTGTCCTCCATTGCTTGGCAAGATTTGGGTTATCCTCTGCTTGCACTAGTTATGCAAAATTTGTTAGCTTTTAACAGAAGAACCAGTCAACCTTTAGGGACCCTTCCTCAGTTTCCTATAACTTTGGGATGGAAAACTATCTTTATTGATGTCATGGTAGTCCAAGACCCCTTAGATTTTTCTTTACTCCTTGGGCGAGATTATGTCTATGCCATGAAAGCTATTGTGTCTACTCTTTTTTGTGTGATATCTTTCCCTCACGATGGACGAGTTGTGACTGTTGATCAACTTTCATTCATTGATCTTGACTGGATTGCTTCCCTGAACGGTTCTTATATGAAGTTGGTATTTCCCTTGCCACAGGTCAATTATGTGGCATTGTCACCCATGGCTTCGAATTTTGATGACTTAGATCTAGTAGTTGACATGGTGATATCTTTGATAGGGTTGTTAGAGCCTAATCTCTTTACTCCTGTCATGACCCTTGACATGGTATCCTTCCAGAGTGTGATTCTTCCTTCCAGTGAAGACCTCTTGGAAGCCATGACCAAGTTTTGTCCCTTGACATGGTATCATTCCAAAGCATTGTCCTCTTGGTATCCATGATTAAGAAGATTTCAAGGATAGTTTTTTCATCTCTGAGGCAACCTCGTTAAAAAATGAAACAGAGGTCTTTGAACATGGTTTTCTGATTTCAAGCTCGTTAAAAAATGAAACCACTTACGAGGATAGTTTTTTCGTCTTTGTGGCAACCTCGTTAAAAAATGAATCAGAGGTTACGAGCATAGTTCTTGTTTCTATGTCAAGCACGTTAAAAAATGATATAGTCTTCCCCCTCTCTATTTGAGTCAAGTCCTTAGTCTAGTATTTGAAGCTTCATTTCCTCTGCCTTTGACATTGGATGAAACAAAGCTTGGGGGGCAATACTTTTAGCCTCTAGACTTCATGCTGAAGTAGAGCCGCTAGCTTCTTAAGTTGGGGGCTAAGTACCAACCATCCATGTGTTATGTGTTGGGAAGTTGCAAGCGTAGTTTTATATGGTTCAAGCTTGTGTAAAAATGAAACCACTTACCTCAAGCATAGTTCCCTCTGGTTCAAGATTGTGTAAAAATGAAACCAGGTCCAAGCATAGTTTTGTTTTGTTTTAAATCTTCTGTAAAAATAAAAACAATCATGAGCTTAGTTTTTGTTCTTTCTCATGCTCGTAAATACATGAGAATAAGTTACCGAGCTTAGTCTTTGTTCTTTCTCATGCTCGTAAATACATGAGAATAAGTTACCGAGCTTAGTCTTTGTTCTTTCTCATGCTTGTAAATCAATGAGAATGTAACCAAGTATACTTTTATCACTTTTTTGGACTCGTAAAGGTTATACAAAAAAGGAACCCCCTGGAGTTCCCTTCAAGCTCTTTTCAGACTCTCTAAACATGAAAAGATTGTCGAGTGACCTTGTTCTTTTCACGCTCATTAAAGTATTTGAAGAAAACATTTGTTGATCAATAATTTGTCTCTTTTTCGGTCTCATCAGACTACTTTACGAAAAAGTAACTAAGAGAGTTCTCTTTTAAGTGTTTTTCCAGACTCTATAATCATGAAAAACCTTTGAGTTTTCTATCTTTGGACTCGTTAAACAAACATCGGCAGGCCCATACGGAAATGAACCAATCCTTCCTAGGGTTCATTAAACATACTCCGAGGGACTTTTCCGAAGGATGAGCTTACATTACAAGCATATGTTATCATTCTCAAGCTTGTGTAAAAATAAAGAGGTACTCGCCAGAAATGGTGGAGGGGAAATTTGGAAAGAATTGTGTCTAAACCTATATTCCATGGAAGAGTCATTTTTGAACATGAAACCCTTTCACTCACCTTGTGTCTAGGTTGGAAAATCCACTTGTCTCTTGATCATACTCCTATAAGATTACAAATTGGTCCGTGATCCCTGTTGTTGAGTCAGTGTTTCCAATACAGTTGGCATGTCGTCAATATGTTCAAAGAGAAGTTCAACCCGAAAAGCCTTCTATTGCGTCAGCCATTTTTGCAGTCTTTAAGCCTTCTATTGCGTCGGCCATCCCTAAGTCAATCCTGAATCACTTGTTACTATGATCTACATCAAATCTTGTTACTTTTTTCGTGTCATTGATGTGGGATACATTAAGGCCCTCCTGTGACGATTCTTTTCCTGTCGACTTCAACTCATTATCCAAGAATTAGACTTAGAAACTAATTGGTACCTTGGAACTTGCATGCCTCAATGGCAGGTTTCCTCACTTTTGATAGTGGTTTTTCATTATCAACCCCTAATCGAGAGATTTCGTCGAGTGTTTGACCTCAGCTCATTGATTCACATTTGTTGGATTGTACCAGAGTACCTTGGGAGTCATTGACATTAATGGTGATTTCCCTCACACTTGTTAACAGTATACACTAATGACCGGTAATCAAGTGGTTTCTACCATGTTCGACTTCAACACATGTATTCGCATGGTTAGATTTGTACTATAGAGTGATAGAGATGAAGACCCTGAATATTTTTCTGACAGATCCAGGTTGTGTTGGAGTATATTCAGTGTACTGTTGCATAGATCCACATTGTATGTCTGGTGTCTATGTTCAAATTTGAGTCTTTAACACATATATCCATGGTGTATTTTTGGTGGCTATGTTCAGATTTGAGTCATATCGGCATGGATCCACAGTGTATGTTTGGTGGGCATGATCTGTCTTACTTGACATGGATCTTCGCATGCCAGCATTTATGCTTTGAGTCATTTGTATTCTGAGTATGGGAATGCCTACCTCAGTGATGATATATTATTGTATTGTATTTCCTTGTTTGTTGGCAGGTTTCCAACCGATTGTTTCTTGTTCCCTACACACACTCGACAAAGTATTTCAGCTATCACTCTGTTCTAACTTCATACTTTGGGGGGCTCTCTGTTACACATTATTTTTGTCATCCCTATGACCATTAATGATGTAAACCTATATGTTGCCTTTAGAGGGGTCAATGGCCTGAGTTCATGAAGAGAGAAGGGAGAAGAACTTTTCCTGAGAAAAGAAGTTGCATTTTCCCTTGTAAAAACCCTGTAAAAAAGGAAGTTCGCAGGTTTCTATATAGGCAGGATGCGAGAATGCCTGATTCTCATAGGTTGCACCATAGCTAGGGTGAGAGATGTTCGTAGGTTGCTCTATAGGCAGGGTGTGAGAATGCCTACACGTGGGAAAAACAAGCATTTTCTCGAATGTTCTAGAAGGAGAAACTTCTATGGTGAGGTGGCATCCGAATGTTTTGGATCTTACTCGCTTTCATGATTTAGTGGGATCATCCTAACCTCCTCACCTTATCCTCTTCAACTTATAAAAGGAGAGGATATCTCATGGAGAAAGTTAGCTTTTGATCTTTTGAGCTTTGGTGAGCTTTGGTGAGATTTGGTTAGCTTTGAGGTTTGGAGCTTTTGGACTTGGCTTGGAATTATTAGCTTGGTTAGAGTGGGTCTGAGTTTTGCCTTTGTCAAGATAGATTGTGAATACTATCAAATCTGTGCTCTCAGAATTCTTGGAGTGAAAGTGTGTGGGGAACAAAGGACAGTTGGAAAGGACCTTACGACATCAAGGCCATGGTTGTAATCTCTCTTTCACATTTAATATGATACAGTAATATGATTCTTTCCTATAAATCTTGTTGTGTTTTATTGTATGATTCATTGATCACATACATAGGTTTATATTGAGTTTATGCTATTACTATCACTCTGGTTGGTTGTGTTCTTTGGAAGATTCATCATTGTATGAGCGTTGGAATGGAGCTAGGATGGTGATGGTGAGAGGAAGTGGCGTTTAAACGGTATGTCACCTATCCCTCTTTAGTTAGTAAATTCAATATCTAAAACTTAAGGAAAGTGTCATGTTCTGGTGTGTTTTGTTCTAGATCTAGGTGGATCTAGGGAGATCGGTTAGTGTCTGCACCTACCGATTAGTTCGATAACACCTATGTCGGCCACTGCTCATAAATATTAACTTTGCATGTCGGCCATACCCTCAGTTTGTACCAGAATCACATGATACTGTGGTCTCATCATGCACCCTAGCCCTACTTTCATCGTTGGTAGGTCACCTTGAACCCAACAATCGACATTTCATCATTGGTCTTTGACTGGATGGTTTCCCTTTTGTTCAAGGGCAAGATATCTATTCACACTTTGGTATTCGTACAATGTCTTGGATTCCATTATCCGCATTGGTGGTTTCCTCACCTTTGTCAGCAATTTTCATCATTGGCTGCTATTCAGAGGGTCCTTTTTGTGTACCACTTGCATTTGGCACACGTGAAATATGCACAGGGTCGTTTATTCATGAACATGTTCATCGTTCGATCTCCACCAAATCATGAAGCTCCTGCTTTGTTCCTCGTGCTGACTGATGAGAGATGCCTTAATGCTCTCCTTTCAGTGGGTCTCTTTCCATCGACTTCGGATCATGTATTCTGGATACGAGACCTAGAGTTCTATGAGTACCTTGAGGCTTGCAGTCATTAGTGGCAGTCTCTCTCACCATTGATAGATGGGAATACATCAATGTCTTCTAATCAATGGATCTCTCAAGTGTTCGACACCAACTCCTTTATTCACATTTTAGAGATGTACTCGGTGCCTTGATACCTACTTTCATCATCGATAGGTTGTCTCGCATTTGTTAATGGTATACCTCAATGACTGGTAATCAAACGATGTCTCATCGTGTTCGACCTCAACTCATTTATTCACATGATGTAGACTTGCACCATTGGCGGATAGTGTAGAACACTTGAAGACATCACTATGTGGCCGCAACTTTCCTGAGTTGTTGCTTCCATTTCATTGAACCAGTACCGATTTGACTTCAGTGAGCATGGGAGATTAGATTGTACTCCATGGTATACAAATATATTCAGTTGATTTTTAAGACTAGTTTCACTGGGCCTTGTTCATGACTATGATATCTCTTGGCATATAACCGCATTTATATTTTCCTATTCATGGCCATGAACACTTGTTTGGTATATTTTCCACATGGATCTGCATTGTATTCTTGGCAGCCATGTATGCAAAGTCAGTAGATAATGTAATGAACAACTGAGTTCGTCCAGCTGGTTCTGTACCACTCCACTTCTGGGTTATTTATAATGTATTTCAGCCATCACAAATACTCCTCTGATCTCACACATTAGGGGGCATCTATTATAGAAAGATTTGCCTCACCATTGCTATCTTGCACAGAGGGCATTTTTCCATTTCCCTATGCAGACTTATCATCCCTTTTTTGATGAATCCAGAGCTAAAAATATATACTTTTCCACATATACTCTCCCTAACTGCTTTGCAAGATGCGTATACGCTTGCTGATCCACTACAACTCGCGTATATCAGGATTTGTGCCAGAAAATACAAAATGAAGTCAGGTTTCCATGTCACAATAGGAGATCTTTGATCCTTGGCCTTCCATATACTAGAAACGTTCTGACTCGGCCCTTCAGTTGCATTCTAAAGGCTACAAGAGCACAATTTCGATGTATGGAAAAGAGGAGAAAGCATTCAACTTTGAGAGCAAAGTTACTCTGGAGAAATTACTTCATATTGAGTCTGCATCCCTTTGTCCCTCAAGTCTCAAAACAATGTTCATCCCCCAAGCTCTTCCCTTATTGTTGAGATGACCTCATTGCCTCTTTCCTATGAGCTTGCCTTTAGTGGAGGATTGAAGTGGTGGAGACCCAGCTGGAAGGAACTTGGTTTCTTGGTTTCGAACCGTGCCGACATGTAAGTCTTTAATGTTGATACTTATGTCTATCAATTATTAATAGAAATACTCCTTTCCCATCTTATCAATATCTTGCAAATATATGATTATTATCAATGGGCAGGTTTGTAATGTTTATTAATGGATTGTGTTATCTGATGTGCTAACTCATTTTATATGTTGAAACTATACACTTGCATCGCTTGTCTGTCAAGAACTTCTTACAGGTGCAAAATTTTGGGTCAAAGAGATCAACGGTGGAATGACATCAAATGATTGGATCGAGGTAGGATTGTTCCTCTTATTTCACATTAGTTTATATAGCACATGTTGGAATTGAGTTGGTTTCTGCAATCATACCTGTCTGTTGTGGTTTACCCTTGGCCATAGAGAGTTTTTCCCTTGTAATAGTTGGTTGGATTTTTTATCACCTCCAAAAACACAACTTAATATCAGTTTTATTTTGTTTTAAATAAATAGTAGAGAGTAACTCCATGAAACACTTATCTTTGTAATAAATCCAATCTGAGTTCAGGCATAAATAGGTTGTTTTTTGTTGACAAATGAGAACTCTTGCCTTGGAAAATATTGAGGGTACCCCACCTCTAGTTCGAGAATTGGCTCAAAGGCCTAGAGTAGCATGTGAAGGTGCATCCTACACAATATACCTTGACATTTGACCCCTTTGTGAAGAGGGGACAACCTGGGGGACAACACAATAACTGGCACCATTGTCGGGGAGAGCGTTCTCCTTGGGATGTGACAACAAATCTATTGGTGACTCCATTGATCATTTGTTTGCTAGGTATTAATCTGGTGGACATTGATACCTAACATTTTGTATTATTTGGAATTTTTAGCTTGTTGGAAAGTTACTTATGATTCCACTGGGGAATGAAGCCCTATTCCCATTGTTATTAATTCTCTATTTCTTATGGTGAGCAACTAGTGGTTCTCGAGGAAAAGATATCTTACCTAGGGACTCCACATCCATTTCACAGTGTTGGACAAAGCTCAAATCAATGCATATCTCTTCAACAACCAACTTTTTATTGACATCATTTTTTTACGTTGGGTTTCTAAGCTTGTCTTGCATATTTTGTTAAATCTCATTTTGAAAATCATTGTTACATCGTTGAATGAAAATCTTGGAAAATACCCTTCTTACAACTATATTTTTACTTAAATCTAAACTCTATCAATCTTGCTTAAGCTAGAATGTTATTTATCCATTTGTTGGCCATAATCCCTTATTCTCAAAGACCTCTAATGTTGAAAACTATGAGTCTTCCTTTGCAATAGTTGTCATCATGGCTATAAATCAATCTAGCTATGTCAATCCTTGGATAGATGCAAAATATCGACCCTTATTCCTACCCAAAAACTTCCATCCCTTATCTTATGGGTATCTAAAAACCCTCCCAAAGTTCAATGGTAATGGCCCAAGAACAACTAATGAAGATGTCACAATTGTCAATGTTTCATCGAAACCTACATAGGAGATCTAACTAAAGCAAATACAAACAAAGCTTATCAAGAAAAGGACAAGAGAATCAATATGGAAGAATGAGAAAATATATTCACACTACTCCAATGAGCTGGTCAATGAATGAATGATTGATACAATGATGATCAATATGATACAATGAATGAGTGGAATACAATCATATATAGGACATAACATTCCATAATTAATAAAAACAATCAAACAATTAGCTTTCCTTAGGAATGCATGCATGCATAATAGTGATTATCTAAATAGAAATTATAAAATAGAACTAGTTAGTTAAATCCCACTGAACTAATGTGTCAAAAATAGAAATTTCTCCAACACCCCCCCTGAACATCACTATGGAGTAAAAAATGAGTCTCGGCTACTAGGCCATATTAGGTACTCATGTACAATGCAAATAATGAACACTGAATAAAAATGAGGAAAGAGGGAAAACCACATGGGAACAAAACCCCCCCTCAAAAGACAATGCATCAAAAGAAGAAAATGCAGCTGATAGGGAACTGTGCTCTTCACTCCAAGACGATCCTGTAAAGTATGAAACTTTTTCTCACTGGAAGTCTTCTTGAAGATGTAGAAATATTTCTGGATATGATGAAGTCCTTTGGAAATATGTCTAGCCTTGTACCTCTTGATCTTGTGGACCCATCTGCACCTGAAAAATTCCTTTCTAGTGAAGGTGGAACTATATCCAAGTATGATTCTCTAGGAGTGAGTCATACTCCTCCTGCTTGGCTTCTTTCCATAATGGATTTCCCACAACCTTACTGTAGTTATGTGGATCTGAAGATTGAACCATATAGCAATGCATGGGCATCACAAGTTCATAAGATGAAAGTACATGAGAAGGCTCCTCATGTTGAGATCAAGTCCTCTTTGAATACAATGGATTCCCTACAAGGACACATGCTTCCTAAAGTGTGAATTGTGCCCTCTTGGGAATATGTTGAAGCTTCAGCATTGGCTTCTTGGCTAATTGTAATACCTACTCATTTCCATGTACATAATATGAGTGTATGGAATTATCTTTGATGTCTGGAAATGATGGAAGCACAAGAGTATCTGCACGTTGCACTGGAGGTGCATGCAAAGTACTCTCCTTAAGTGTAAGTAGAAAAGAGGAGTCATCGTCAACAAACTTAATGAATTTATACAACCTTGACTTGTGATATACCTCACCAATTACAATGATGGAATTGTCATGCATGTCAATTACTGAAACTGAATTTGATGTAAATTCAACCTTTTTACCTTTTTGAGTGATCTAATAAACTAAGAGTAGATTCATAGAAATATTTGGAACATGTAACACATTCTTGAAACTTCCATTATGGAGTTCCACTCTTCCCTCTCCTGCTACTACTACTAGAGTATCATACCTCGTGAGAATAGGGGATCCTGAGCATGAGCTCAAAGAAGTAAAACCTTCCTCTTTTGTTGTCATATGATGTGATGTGCCAGAATCTATAATACATGAATCAGATGAGGAATTAATTGCAACAAGAGCATGATGATTACCTTTCTTAGGCACATGATCTTCTTTCTTGGCTCCTTCAAGAATGAAGTTTCCAAGGTTGTTCTGTTGAAGCACCTGATACATAAGATCGATATGTTTCTTCATGCATGTGGATTCTTCATGATTAGGTTTATTGCAGTAAGTGCACTGCTTTCCCTTCTTCTTATTTTCTTTGGAACCTGAACCTAAAGAGTCTTTGGAACCTGAACCTGAAGAGTCTTTGGAACCTGAAAAATCATTAAAGGGTTTTGAATATCCTTCCTTCTCATTTTGTTTCTCCTTTTTGTTATGTTTGGATGATCCTTTTCCATCATGCATGGTGAATGCATGTGCTTTGGGATCCTTGATTGGGCCCATATGAATGATTTGTTCCTGCTCATGTGTGATAGAATCATTGAATTGATCATGGTAGGAATCCTTCAATTTGTTCCCATAAGATACATGCCAAAATGGATAATGGAAACATAGACAACATATTCTGGTCCTAGCTTGGCCAAGATTGTTAGGATAAGTTGGTCTACTTGTGTAGACTTATCAATACCACAAGATTCCAAGTTCAATATGATTCGGATTTTATGAGAAGAAAAAAATGAATACATATTATTATCAAAATACGCTTAACATAGAATAGAAGATATACAGTAAAATTGGTTACTATTCAATAAGGAAATAAGCTAAAACTGTAAAATGCAGCGGAAAACAAGCTTGCTAGAATGGTGGCGGCTTATCTCTAAGAAGAGATGTGACAACTGCACTCATTTGCTAGAAAATGATTACAATGAGGCTCTCAAGGAATTTTTACAATAAACATGAATGTCAAAAACCCTATACATCCAAAAACCTAACCCTAGGAGATGAAGCGCCAAAAGTAATGTGGGCCCCATTTGGGTAAGTTAGTACATCAACTTCCTAGGATCGTAACTTTTGCATACGATCTATGTTTTAGGTGCAAAATATCCCATTGGAAAGGTCTATACGAGGACTACACATGTTTCATATGGTGATCCTTACACATTTTGATTGTGGTGATCCCTACAAATGTTGTTTATGGCCTCAAAACGACTCGAGAAGTCAAGGACCCAAAAACTAGGAAAAAATTGTCCAACTGGAAAATTACCAAATGAGCCATTTGGAATAGGTGGGAGGCCACCAACATCCTTCTGGATCAATCCTCCCCATTAGGAAGAAATGGTCTCCATTTCATTGAGTTCCCCCATTAGATGAGGAATTTTTTGTTAAATTTGGCCCCAGGTGATCCACTTGCCTTGGTGCAAGAGTTGCCCTGCTTTGACAACTTGATAAAGCTAGATCCTTTGTTGGCAAGTTCCCTTGACCTGTTTGTCCACAATCTGATCACTGGATTCCTATTTCATGAAGTCGAGGTTGATCTCTTTTGGTGTCAATTGTTCTTCTATCTCTGAGGTGTCCAATAATGGTGGGAAATAAGGTCAAAGGAGATCCACGTTGAACATTGGGTGTAGGCCAAGGAAAGGAGGAATGTTGAGCTCAAAATCATTATCACCCACAACCTTGGTGATGGTATATGGCCCATAACAAAGTGGGAGAAGCTTTCGATGGGGTCCGGTAAGGCGTTCTTTCTGCAAACGCAACCAAACTTTGTCACCCACCTGAAACTTATGTGGCACCCGATGTTGATCATGGCGCTTCCTGTACTTGTCATTGGACTTCTGTAGGATATCTTGAACCTGTTTGCAGATGTGTTGGATCTACTCAATGAACTGAGTAGCTTTGTTAGCTTCATTGGAGCAGGAGATGAGTCGGTCGAGGTGACTACAAGGGGTAGTGCAACATCTATGGGACCTAATGGTTGGAATCCCAACCCCACCTGAAAGGGGTTGTGGCCAGTTGAGCTATGCAAGACTCGGTTGTAGCTATGCTCAACATAGGGAAGACTCTCAGCCCATGTGTGAGGGTGCTTGGAATTATACATGTGCATGATATGCACGATCATTTGATTTGCGACCTCAGTTTGGCCATCTGTCTGGGGGTGGAAGGTCATGGATTTGTTGAGCTTGGTGTCTAGCAGTGACCATAGGCTCGACCAAAATGTGCCAAGAAATTGACTATCCCGATATGAGACAATGGTTTGTGGGATTCCAAAATGTAACCAGACTCATTCAAAGAGGAGCTTAGTAGTGGCCTCAGCTATGATTCTCTTCTTGCAAGCAGCTAGAATCGCCATCTTAGAAAAGTGATCAATAACCACAAAAACACATTCATTTCCCTACTTGGTGGACGGGAGGCCCGACCTATAGTCCATGGAGATGGATTCCCATGGCCTATCAGGAGTAGGCATAGGGGTGTACAAGCCCTATTTCTTAGTGGTTGGTTTGGAAATAGCTCAAGCAGTGTAGGACCTGATATACTTGCTAACATCCTATCGAAGTTTTGGCTAGTAGAAAGGTTTCTACAACATTGCCACTATCTTTTCGATGTCGAAGTGTCCTGCTACCCAACTGTAGTGGGATTCCCATATCAGCTTCATTCATTCACTTTATGGAACACAAATATGGCCCAAACAAAACAACAACCTATCCTAAAGATGGAAATTAGCGACAACTATGTTTGTGCCCAACATTTGGTAGGTGGTGGCGAATTTCAAGTCTATCTCATAGAGTCGGGGCCATCTAGAGGTCTCATGGACGCAAGAGTCTAGCACTGTGGTGAGTATCGTGACTGGTGGTCTGTTGAGGCAATCAACAACGTAGTTGGTGCATCATGTTTTATACTTGATGTTGAGGTGGAATTGCTGCAAGTATGTGGACCACTTCTGATGGTGGTCATTCTCCAATTTTCCTTGTCTCTACATGAACTGCAGTGGCTTATGATCAATGTGGATGAATGTATCCTTCCCAAGAATGTAATGTCTCCATTGGCGAGAGTCTTGAACAATGGAGTACATTTATTTATCATAAGTAGGGTACTTACAGACAACATCTGATAGTGTCTCACTATGATAGGCCACTCGGTGACCTTGTTGAGTGAGAACGACACCCATAACATAGTCTGAAGCATCTGTCTCGATCTCAAAGGGTTGTTGCAATTTCGGTTGTGAAGGTACTGTGGAAGAGCACAAGCGTTGCTTCAAATCATCGAACGCTTGTTGTTGGGACTGGCCCCACACAAATTTTTCTTTACCACCACCTCTGGTTACTTGGCTGAGGACCCATGCAACATGGGAGAATCCAAACACGAACCTGCGATAGAAATTGGCAAGGCCCAAGAAGCTCTGAAGCACAATGAGTGTGGTTGGGGCTGGCCAGTCACAGATGACTTGGATCTTTGTTGGATCCACATGTACACCATGCTTATCAATGATGTAGCCTAGGTAATGGACCATGTCAATGCCAAAGGAGAATTTTTCCAAGTTGGGGTATAGCTTGTGTTTCCACAGGGTGTACAAAACCTATTGAATATGTTGCAATTGTTCTGCCCAAGTCTTGTTGTAAATGAGAATCTCATCCAAGTACACCACTACAAAATTATTGGTGAATGCTCGTAGGATATTGTCCATCATCCTCATGAAAGTGGCCGGAGAATTTGTCAAGCAAAAGGGCATCTGTCTTTTCTATCATGACCTAGTGGTAGCCACACTTTAGATCAATCTTACTGAAGTATTTGGCCCCCATGAGATGATAAAGGAGGTCATCGATTTGGGGAATCGGGTACCAGTTTCTGACTATGATTTTATTCAGTGCCCAATAATCAATGCAGAGTCACCAGGTTCCATCTTTTTTCTGTACCAGCATGATTGGGCTCCCACAAGGTGATGAGATAGGATAGATGTGCCCCTTCTGGAGCAGTTATTGGATCTTTTGCTTGATCTCCTCGCTCTCTAACAGAGAGCGACGGTAGACTAGCCCATTGGGAAGTGGTGCATCGGGGGTTAGATCGATGGGGTGCTTGACTTGATAGTGCAAAGGTACCTTGGTAGGTGAGGAGAAGATATATGAGTATGCTTCCACGACCTTATCCACTTGTTTTTGTTGCGTGGATAGGTCATCCGTGGAGACCCTGGATGTGGCTGCGATCTTTCTTTCATTATAAGAGCAAATCACCGAGAAGACAAACTTCCCCATCTGAGAGATGAACTTCCTGCATTTCTTGGCAGAGATCAAGGAAATAACACTAGGTGGGACTGCCTCTGGTATCCTATATAATTTCTTTTTCAAAGTAATAATAGCACTGCGAGGCCTAGACTCATATACAACATGGCATTTCCATAAATATGGTTGGCCCAAAAGAAAATTACAAACTTTGAGAGGGGAAACACCACACAATACCTCGTCTTTGAAGGGATTGGTGTCGTATGACAGACGACATTGTTGGCTAACACAGATGTCACTTCCCTGGCGGAGCCATCCGATGGTGTAGGGTTGCGGGTGCAAGGTTGTTGGAAGGGTGAGTCGCTTGACAACCTATGATGAGATGAGGTTCTTCTAGATACTGTTATCAATGATGAAGTGTAGTGGGGTACCCTTCACCCACATTTGTGAATGAAAAAGGTGCTCTCCTTCCTCTATCTCATCTGGTTTACCAGTTTGGATCTTGGTAGTAGAAATGGTAGCTCTGGGTTCTGCATCAATGATCCATCTCCCCCTTTCTGTTTTTGACTCAAAGTCAAAACCCACATATGATTCATAAGCTTTCACCTCAGCCACCAGCGACTGATTTGAGTGGAAATCAACAGTGTTATGCTAGGGGATCTTATGGAAGTCGCACCACTTCCTTGTATCTTTCTTTGTCTTTTTGGTGTCCTTATTTTCTTGCGGTCTGGACTGGTTGTCCTGAGGTGGTCCATCTTTTCTCTGTCCTTTGTTCTGCGGATTGGGTTTGCCCTTTCTTGGCTTTTGCTGTGAGGGGTTCTCGGGCCCAAATTGCCATGTCTTTTGTTTGATCTTCTACTCGATTTTGACAACATATCGGTAGGTCGCACCCAAGGATGAGATGTCCAGAAACTCCATTTCGGCCTAAATGTATCTATGCAAACATCTGCGAGACTTGAGCACTAGATGTCACTCAGAATATTTACTACCCATCTTGGTGCGCAAGGTATGGAAGATATTTTTGAACTCGTACATTACTTGGTCTCTTTCCTTCCGCAGTGTGGTCCATTTTTTGTACAGCTCATCATAACTTCCAACAGGGTAACATTGTTCCTTAATAGCATCCCTGAAGGACTCCCAGGTGACCGCCATTGTAAATAATGAGGGTTCCTTTGTTTCCTTCTACTCACAGAAAGTTTACCACCAATATTTGACATGGGGAACGACTTTGACGAGCACAAAAGTAATCTTTTCTCTATTTGAGAAGTTATGGATAGAGAAATACCCTTCTAGAAGATTCAACCATTTGTCTACAACATCTGCGTCTATCTAACCTTCAAATATAGGAATATTGAAGTTGATTTGTACCTTGAAGGGGGCGGCGCCTCCATTTGAGGAAGATGTGTCACTTGTTGGTAGCCATCGAAGGATTTGTGCAAAACTATCCATCATCTCATTCCTTTGTTGCATGAGGGCTTCCTCGAGTAACATTTTGAAGGGATATCTTGTCCCATTTTCTTTCTTTTCTCTCTCCATGAGAGGTCGCTTGGGCGTGTGAGAGATTTTTTCCTCAAGAGAAACATGCTTAAGACCCAATTCCTTGTACCCTAACCTCGTTGGGGACATGCATTAAGAACGAAAAGGAGCTGATCACTCTGATACCACTGATCCGGATTTTATGAGCATAACAAAATGAATACATATTATTATCAAAAGATGCTTAACACAGAATAACATATATACAGTAAAATTGGTTGCTATTTGTTGGACATATTGTCTTTAATATGTTGTCATTGATATCAACAGTCGATGTCATTGTGATGTGATGATAATTTGCTATGATGAATTGTCATTGATAAGTTATCATTAATGATTTTTCATTGATTTCAACAGTATAACAATTATTAGAGAATGAAAATTTCAAATAATATGCAGAGATTCAAACTCATAAGTAAGGACATTAATCAAAGCTCAGAAGGAAGAGCACATTGTAGAAATGTCGTTCGGATCGAAATCCCCACAGGAAAACTCCAAAGGATTCAAGAAAGAATTATTCTCATTGAGATAGTTTTAAGGAGTAGTCGCAAAGAAAGACATAACGTGAGGTGTAGAGGAATCCACTCTAAAGCTCAAGAGAAATAACGATCAGAAGAAAGATCGTTAGATCAAGGTGAAGTCAGATTTTTGAAAAAATATATCTGGACCGTCATATCTAGGAGTTACAAGAGAGGGACCGTTGGAGGATTGGTCAACGATTAGATCAAGTTGTGACTGTCAGATATGCAAGCACCAAATCAAGGGCGGGGATTGATTCCGGAGCGCGAAGGGAGAATTAAACAACACGTTAATTCCAATCCCTCAATTAGTCTAGATCGTCAATATCACCCACCAATAGATATACGGTTGGCATCAGTTCCACTACCAATGAGCAGTTTCCATTGATCATTTTAAACATCGTGCAAGTCGGGACCCCGCAATCATCCTTGATCATTTATCTACTCCGAGAGAATTCTCAACTATTGGATTGGTTAAAAATGGATCATGAGATGACATCCAGATGATTGAGGTTTAATCGACGAAACTTAGTTTGGGAGATTTGGGAAATGGGAACGTATAACCCAAATTATTGAATGTTGAAATGAATCTAGACCATTGATCTAGAACTAATCACAGTCGTTGATTAAGAATTCACAAGATCCCGAAATAGCCAAAATATCGACAATCGTTGGATCATGTTAGGACTTTTGCATCAAAGATGGACCGTTAGATGAAGTCAAGTTGCTCGAGTTTTATTCGGGGAATCTCACTTCGGGAGAATTTAGAATTGGGAACGGATAACCCAAATTCCCGAAGGCCGAAATGAATCTAGACCATTGATCTAGAAATGATCATAGTTGTTAGATCCAGGACAAGGATATGTGTCATGACAGGAGATCTACGTCAGCATACCACGTCAGCAAGAACATGTGGCACAATCAAATGATGACAAGTGTCAAGATGAAATTAGTGTTTCAGGTACGTATAAATCACAAATCTAAGTGACACATGACAGCCACTCGGCCAGTGCCAAGTCATAAGTGACGTCATCAAGTAATGTCACTTTGGGAGTATGTACTTCGAGGGAAACCGGTTTCTAACATCAGAAATCATCTGAAGTGCTTAAGGCTGAAGTTAACGCTAACCGTTGACCTAATTCGGGAGAGTTCTTGACCATTGATCAAGTATAGTGGAAGGACAGTGTAAGTAGAGGTGTTAACCGACAACAACTAGTCACCCCAGCTTTATGACTCATTCGGTAGGTATTCGCTTCGAAGCAATTGTTACTAGAGTTCAGGAGCCATGAATAGACAAAATTCTGAAGTGAATGAGAATCATTCATAGTGAAAATAATATATAGATTGTTCGATCTACTTCGGAGAAATCTTCTTTAGCAGATTTGAAATATTATAGAGGCTTGAAGTCATGAAGGACAAAGTCTCGAAGTATCGACAGTCGTCCATCTCATCCGGAGATTAAAATGTGACTGTTTATTTTGATAATTGATCAAACACTCGCTTGGGTTAGCACCTGGTCACCACCTGCAGTTGTATGGAATAAAGAAAAAAAGGGAAAAAGAAGAGGCAACGCTCAAATCAATAAGCCTATGGTTTTGCACATATGGTCATATGTAAATTGTTTGAAAGAAGTACCTCATACACATTTAATTCGATAGAGAGTTAACACTAGAACAATACAAAGAATCGATAAAAGATCAAATATGATCTGTTGGTGAAACTAAGAACACAACAGAAGCATGAGAATGATATGATGAGTCTATCCATGTCTGTGATCAACTCATGAAGACAAAAGAATCGACACACAGTCATGATTAAGAGAGTTAAATCATGAGCATTATGAATAAAGAATAAAAAGGAAAAATAATATTATTTAAAGATTAATATTATCATTTAAATGAAAAGGTACAATGGTTCAAATATCAAAAGACACAATAATTCAAATTCACACCAGTTGGAAGACTATATCAACAAGAAAGAATGGTGAGAAGAAAGTGTAGTTGAATTTTTTGAAGTATATATATTTATATATAATGGATTGAATTAAGGTTCATTCTATGAGGTTGGTGTTTGTTTACAAGTTGGGTCTTGTATGAGGATTGGATTCCTCACGTCCTAGTTGGATCTGAGATCAACAAGCTAGGACTTGTTATGAGGGTTGGATTTCTCATTTCTTAGTTGGATCTGAGAACTTCCAACTGGGTCTTGTAACAAAGAGTTGGGTCTCTCATAATTCTTTGAAGTTGAAATTCAAATATTGATCTTATGTATTCATTCAAGTTAAATAAATAAATAAATAAAGTATTTATTCTTTTATATATTGGTTGAGAAAATGAAATAAATATATGTTGTTCAGTTAATTTATGAAAAGTGGAAAATTGTCCAAAGTTGTGTGACATTGATTCACCCCCCCCCCCTCAGTGTCAAGTGTCCATTTCAAAAATTGGTATCATGGAAAGGTTCCTTCAGCACAGTTTAAACACTGAAGGTAGATTCAGAAGAAATGGGTGGACAAATTGTTATCTCCACAAATGAAGCTCCCTTATTTGATGGAACAAATTATTCATCATGGAGGGAAAATAAGAAAAGATATCTGAAGTCAAGAGTATCTAGAGTTTGGGATTCAGTAGTAAGTAAGCCCTGGCACTTAACTACTTCTAAGAGTAAAACCAAAACTGCAAACGAAGCTAGGAGAAACAATACAGTAGCTTTAAAATCAATCTAGGATGGATTGTCAGACCAAGTCAAAGAAAATATGAGACACTACAAATCTGCTAAAGAATTATGTCTCCAACTAGAAAATTGTTATCAGACTGAAACACAAGAAGAAGAGAAATCCTATCAAAGTGAGGAACAAGACTCAAATAAAAAGGATTATTTTCAGTATAAGGAAAAAGACTCTAATGAAGAGGATTCCTATCAGAATAATGAACAAAACTCACAAGAAGAGAATTCTTATCAAGATAAGGAAGAAGATAAAGAAAAGAAAAATTGCAATCAATTTGAAGAACATAATACAGAGAAATACATTTCTAATCATAATGAAATGCAGGATTTGATGCAAACCCTAGTTAACAATGAAGAAGACAACCTCATCAAGGAATTGAGGAATACCTCATAATTCACTAAAGAAAAAATATTAGATTTTAAGACTGATGTTATAACTACATTTGAAGTGATTAGTATGGAACCAGGAAATGGTCTATATATTGAAGTTACTAAGGATGTTCTTGATCATCTTGAGTCCACAACTATGTGCACTCTAGAAGAGTTGGAGAAACTCCAACAAAAGGATATGTTGCTACTTCAACAATTAGATCAATCTAACTATGAAAAGTTTGAATAGAGAGTTCAGATAGAAGACAAAGAAAAGGAGATCAAAAGATT
Source organism: Picea engelmannii (assembly GCA_009831015.1). Classification (NCBI taxonomy): domain Eukaryota; kingdom Viridiplantae; phylum Streptophyta; class Pinopsida; order Pinales; family Pinaceae; genus Picea; species Picea engelmannii. The sequence goes on along the minus strand of ML781280.1, from coordinate 318,416 downwards.
GAAAACTGAAGTTACTAATCTAACAGAAGAGATGGAAGAATTAAAGACAAATGACAGTAAAAGAAAAGAAGAACTAAAAGAATAATAAGAATTAGTTAACAATCTAAACACTCAACTTGAGGAAATTAAAGAAAGTGAAGAAGACCTAAAAATCCAGTTAACAAGGAAAGAAATTTCTTACCACATGTTGGAATTGGAAATCATCAATTTCAAAAAGATAAATGAAAGTACTAATGCAGATATAATGACTCAAATTGAAGAAACTAAGAAAAAGGAAGAAGCTCAGAAGATCCAAATAACTAAAAAGGAAGAATCATGCCAAATGTTTGAATTAGAAGACATCAACCTCAAAAGGATTCAATAAGAATACGAGGAAGAAATAAAAAAATTGAAAACTTATGTTTTTTATCTAACAAAAGATATGGAAGAATTGAAGACATATGACAAACCTATTAAATTCAAAGAAGTCTTGGATGAGACAGAAGAAATATTCATCAATCTAAAGACTCATCTTGAACATGCTAAAGAAGTGGAATAATCCCTTAAGATTCAGTTGACTAAAAAGGAAGAATTATGTCATATATTAAAGTTAGAAATAGTCAATCTCAAACAGATGAATGAAAAGACAAATAAGATTGTCAATTTCCAGAATAGCTCATCTATGCTAGATAATATTTGGAACAGCCAAAGATCAGTTGTTGACAAAATTGGTCTTGGATACAGTAAGAAAGAAAATTAGATGACAAATCTCTCAAGCCAAAATAAAATCAAGAATGGAAACACCTTCAATGGCTATTGTTTTTCTTGTCATAGTTTTGGCCATAAAGCAATGGAATGCAAGAAACTAGAGGAATGATATACAAGAAAATCCAAAAACTCAATTAGATGTTGGAGATGTAATTTTGTTGGGTACACAACAAAATTTTTTCATACAATGAGATGTTACAACTGTGATAGGTTTGGGCACAAATCCCAAAACTGCAAGAATACAAAAAGTCAATATTTGAATAAGTCATTCAAGTCAGTGACAAAACCTAATAAAAGTTGGAAGAAAAAAGGAGATGACAAATCTCCAAAAACACAATTAGAAAGATAAGATCCAAAAAGCAGAATATCTCATAGAGATATATGGAGAACAAAATATGAAGGAGAAATCAAGAAAGATGTTATTACACCTGAAAATGAAGAAATTAATAATAAGAAAGTGATGTGTGAAGATCCTAATAAAGAATGTGAAATTCAATATGAAATAAATCAAGCTCAAGAAAATGAAGTATCTATAAAGGAATATGGGACAATATAAAATTTTGATGATGTCATAAGTTGTTAGCAAAATAAAGAAAATACAATAATAAGTTTAAATTGGTTTTTACAAAATCAAAGGATTATGCCAAAGAGTTTTTAAATTAACATATGGAAACTTTTGAGTATTTATAGATTAGTGGTCAAAAAAAAAATCATTGGTAGGGTTAGTTGTAGAATACAAAAAGAGGAAAAAATAAAGGTAGCAGAGAAGTTCGAGTATCATTCAACAAAGATCAATTGATAACAAAATTGGTATTTAAATCAATTGGTATAATTCCTCAATTGATATTTCTGTGAAATATCAAAGAAGAATAAGAAGCAGATCAAAAAGATCAGTAGGATTAATACTCTTGTTCTATTTGACAAAGGAAAGTCAATAAAAACTCAGGAGGAGTACTTTGGTTATTAAATAAGAAAGTAATTAGATTAAGTTTTGAAAGACTTGATCAGTACAAATGGGTATCACTACAAAATTGGTATCAAGAAGACTACTTATTTGAACACAAAAATCCCAATCAACTGAGATAAGAAGTTAGTAAATTAACAGGGGAAGAGACCTTGTCATAAAAAGATACCCTTTCAGAAATAAAGGGGGAGAGTAGTCAGAGGCAGAGAGAGCATATTGGCAGGGGGAGTTACCCAAGTTCATACTTTGGTCAAGAACATGCAAACGGACAGAGGTTGATCATAAGTGGAGCAACCCTTTTCCATTGATGTCAAAGGGGGAGAGAAACTTCATAGAGAAAAGAATCATCACATGGGGAGTTTGAGTATGAAGTTAGTGTGTTGACCTCAATGACAAAGGGGGATATTGTTGGACATATTGTCTTTAATATGTTGTCATTGATGTCAACAGTCAATGTCATTATGATGTGATGATAATTTGTTATGATGAATTGTAATTGATAAGTTATCATTAACGAATTGTCATTGATGTTAACAGTATAACAGTTAGCAGAGAATGAAAATGTCAAACAGTATGCAGAGATTGAAGCTCATAAGAAAGCACATTAATCAAATCTTAGAAGGAAGAGCACATTGTAGAAATGTCGTCGGGATCGAAATCCCCACAGGAAAACTCCAAAGGATTCAAGAAATAATCCTGCTCATTGAGATAGTTTTAAGGAGTAGTCACACAGAAAGACATAACACGAGGTGTAGAGGAATCCACTCTAAATCTCATGAGAAATAATGATCAGAAGAAATATCGTTAGATCAAGGTGAATTCAAAGTTTTGAAGAATTATATCTAGACCGTCAGATATGGGAGTTACAAGAGAAGGACCATTGGAGGATTGGTCAATGATTAGATCAAGTTGTGACCATCGGATATGAAAGCGCCAGATCAAGGGCAGGGATTGATTGCGGAGCAAGAAGGGAGAATTAAATAATGTGTTAATTCCAATCCTACAATTATTCTAGACCATCAATCGTTACCTGCCAATAGATCTACGGTTAGCATCATTTCCACTACCAACGAGCAGTTTCCATTGCGGAACTCGACGATATTTTTAAACATCATGCAAGTTGGGACCCCGCAATCATCCCTGATCATTGATCTACTCCGAGAGAATTCTCGACCGTTGGATTCATTAAAAATGGATCATGAGATGACGTCAAGATGATCGATGTTTAATCGACGAAACTTACTTTGGGAGATTTGGGAAATGGGAGCGTATAACCCAAAGTCCCGAATGTCCAAATGAATCTAGACCATTGATCTAGAACTAATCACAATCGTTGATCAAGAATTCATGAGATCCTGAAATAGCCAAAATATTGACAACCGTTGGATCATGTTAGGTTTTTTGCATCAAAGATGGACCGTTAGATGAATTCAAGTTGCTCGAGTTTTATTTGGGGAATCTCACTTTGGGAGAATTGAGAATTGGGAATGGATAACCCAAATTCTCAAAGGCCAAAATGAATCTATACCATTGATCTAGAACTGATCACAGTTGTTAGATCCAGGAGGAGGATATGTGTCACGACAGGAGATCTACATCAGCAGACCAGGTTAGCAAGGACATGTGGCACAATCAAATGATGACAAGTGTCAAGATTAAATTGGCATTTCAGGTACGTATAAGTCATGAATATAAGTGACACATGGCATCCGCTCGGCCAGTGACAAGTCATAAGTTGCGTCACTTCAGGAGTATGTACTTCGGTGAAAATCAGTTTCTAACATCAGAAATCACTTAAAGTGCCAAAGGCTGAAGTTAATGCTAATCGTTGATCTAATTTGGGAGCATTCTCAATCGTTGATCAAGTACAGTGGAAGGATAACATAAGTAGAAGTGTTAACCGACAACAAGCGGTCACCACTGCTTTATGACTGATTCGGTAGATAATCGCTTCAAAGGAATTGTTACTCCAGAGTTCAGGAGCCACGAATAGTCGAAATTCTGAAGTGAAAGAGAATCGTTCATTGTGAAAATAATATATCAACCGTCTGATCTACTTCAGAGAAATCTGCTTCGGTAGATTTGAAAGATTATAGAGGCTGGAAGTCATGAAGGACAAAGTCTCGAAGTACCGACAATCGTCCATCTCATCAGGATATTAAAACGTGACCATTGATTTTGATAGGTGATCAAGAACTCGCTTGGGTTAGCGCTTGGTCACCACCTGTGGTTGTATGGAATAAAGAAACAAAGGGAAAAAGAAGAGGCAACGCTTAAATCAATAAGCCTGTGGTTTTGCGCATGTGGTCATATGTAAATGGTTTGAAGGAAGTGTCTCATATAGATTTAATTCGACAGAGAGTTAACACTAGAACAATAAAGAGAATTGATAAAAGATCAAATATGATCTGTTGGTGAAACTGAGAACACAACAAAAGCATGAGAACGATATGATGATTCGATCCATGTATGTGATCAACTCATGAAGACAAAAGAACCGACACACAGTCATGATTAAGAGAGTTAAATCATGAGCATTATGAATAAAGGATAAAAAGGGAAAATAATATTATTTAAAGATTAATATTATCATTTAAATGAAAAGGTACAATGGTTCAAATATCAAAAGACACAATAATTCAAATTCACACTAGTTGGAAGACTATATAAACAAGAAAGAATGGTGAGAAGAAAGTGTAGTTGAATTTGTTAAAGTATATATATTTATATATAATGGATTGAATGAAGGTTCATTCTATCAGGTTGGTGCCTATTTACAAGTTGGGTCTTGTATGAGGATTGGATTCGTCACATCTCGGTTGGATCTGAGATCAACAAGCTGGGACTTGTTATGAGGGTTGGATTCCTCAGTTCTTAGTTGGATCTGAGAACTACAAGTTGGGTCTTGTAATAGAGAGTTGGGTCTCTCATAATTGTTTGAAGATGAAATTCAAAGATTGATCTTATGTATTCAAGTTAAATAAATAAATAAATAATTTATTCTTTTATATATTGGTTGAGAAAATGAAATAAATATATGTTGTTCAGTTAATTTATGAAAAGTGAAAAATTGTCCAAAGTTGTGTGACACTGATTCAACCCCCCCTCTCAGTGTCAAGTGTCCATTTCAACACTATTCAATAAGGAAATAAATTGAAACTGTAAAATGCAGCGGAAAATAAGGTTGCTAGAATGGTGGCGGCTTATCTTTGAGAAGAGATGTGACGGTTGCACTCATTTGCCAGAAGATGATTACAATGAGGCTCTCAAGGCCCTTTTACAATAAACAGGAATTTCAAAAACCATAGACATCCAAAAAACTAACCCTAGGAGATGAAGCGCCAAAATTCATGTGGGCCCCGTTTGGGTAAGTTAGTACATCAACTTCCCGGGGTCGTAAGTTTTGCATACGATCTTCATTTTAGGCGCATGATAGCCTGTTGGAAAGGTCTATATGAGGACTACACATGTTTATTGTGGCGAGCCCCACACATCATAACTGTGGTGAGCCCTAAAAATGTTGTTTAGGGCCTCAAAACGGCCCTAGAAATCAGGGACCCGAAAACTAAGAAAAATTGTCGAACTCGAAAACTGCCAAAATGAGCCAGTTGGAATAGGTGGGAGGCCACCAACATCCATCTGGATCACAATATCACAGATTTAAACTTAGTAAATAAATCTTGCAAATTATCAAATTTTTAGGATCCGGGGTATTCAACTCTACCAAGGTGGTCCAGATCGTGTTTAGAGTCTTGCATGAAGAAACATGAAACCATAAATCAATTGAAATCAATTCAAAAATAAGTATTGTGGTCTCATCCTTTCGGTTCACCCATCTGGTCTTCTCAATTGTTGATGTAGGTTATGTTTATGTCCCTGTCGTCAAGTTGTACAGTCCTTTCCTTCTGAGTTGGAATTCAGACTTGGGCTTCCAATCGAAATAATTGTATGGTGTGAGGATTACCACCAATTTTTATTGTAGAATATGTGTCATATCCATCTCTCCCACTTTTCTGAGAACCCCTAAATATTTACTCTCAATTTGCAAGTGAAAAAATTGAGAAATCACTGCAGAAAGGGCACATCAAATGGAAAATTCATATCAGTTTCAAAAGGCAACCTTTCGGCTTCCTTTCTGAGAAAATGGTAATGAATTTCGCTAAATAGTTGAAAACCCACTTGCATAATGGGTCTATTTACTTATTTGGTGGGTCGTTTCCTCAAAAAAGTTAATATTTTGGGAGAAATCACTGCAAAAAGGGGCACTTTAAATGAAAAAATTGTATAAGTTTCAGGAGGCAATCTTTTGGTTTCCTTCCTAAGAAAACAGTGAGGGATTTCGCCAAATGGTTGGAAACCCACTTGCAGAATGGGTCAATTTACTTATCACATGGGTCGTTTCCTCATAAATTTAATAGTTTGGTAGAGATCCCTTTTTCTTTTACACGGATTCTACTCATTGAAACTCTGATTTTCCTTATTCTCTAGCTTGTCTGACATATACAAGCATCTTAGCTCTGATAACACGTCAATTTTTCATCGAAACCTGCATAGGAGATCTAGATAAAGAAAATACAAACAAATCTTATCAAGAAAAGGACGAGAGATTCAATAAGGAAGAATGAGAAAATATATTCATGCTACTCCAATGAGTTGATCAATGAATGAATGATTGATATGATGATGATCAATATGATATAATGAATGAGTGGAATACACTCATATATAGGACATAACATTCCATAATTAAGAAAATAAATCAAACATTTAGCTTTCCTTAGGAATGCATGCATGCATAATAGTGATGATTTAAATAGAAAGTCTAAAATATAACTAGTCAGTTAACTCCTAATGAACTAATGTGTCAAAAATAGAAATTTCTCCAACAACAATGTTCCAAGATTTCACTAGTAATCTCCTTGTCAAGCACGAGGATTTTTTTATGTATATGTTTGTGCATTCTTTGGAGAGTGAGGCCCGAGTTTGGTTCATATATCTATTACCTAGAACCATCTCCACTTGGAAACAATTGTATGATATTTTTTTAAGACGATGGTGAAAGAGAAAAGAACATTTCTTGCTATTAATGAATTTTAATTTTTTGAAAAATGGTAAGTGTGAAAGTGTAACAACATTCAACAAATGCTTTCATAAATCTTATCTTGAAATTTCAGAGAGTGTACGGCCTTATCAGGTTGTTTCATGTTATTTTATGCCACTACTCATGATTTTCATTTCTCATTATTTATTAGAGAAAGGCATTCTCTAGATTTAGATACTATGTTTGATGATGCTTTAGAACTAGAAACCAATATGGTGGTTTCCAACAATGGGTTGATTGCTTCTCACTCCTAATCTCTCAAGAAGTGAAGATGGGAAAGAATCCAATACTGCATTATATATTTCTAATCATAGGGGGATCTTGTACATAAGAAATATTTCTAACATTATCACCATTTAATAAAGATGGAAGCAAAGCATTGAGTTTGCCCTTAAAAATGCAAAACCAATTGATAAAGGAGCATGTTACACCTATTATACATTTAGAGCAAAATTTTCATTTCATTAGGCCATTAACTCTTGATGAAATAGGGATTTTCATGAATTCTAAGGATCACCTATAGCTTAAAAATCCCTTTCCATTAGCATGTCATGTAAATTTCATTTAGGTTGGGTAGGTAGGTTTTATTCTCTTTTTATTCTCTTTTTATTCAATCCCAACATTTTGCTTTTAACATTTCCAGGTTTTAGTTTTGTTTTCCATCTGTTGTCCTAAAAAAAAGAGTTTGAGGAAAAGTGACTCCATAGCCTAATTTTGACTTTTGGCCCAAGGGAGGAGCTATCCCACAAAAGGAGTCAATGTTATCACATAAAAAGGCACACTAACCAAAATTGCCCCTTTTACACATGGGGCCCACCTTAGGCCAAATTTTGCAAATTAGCCAAATGACATGTTTGAATGTAGGAAATGGATTAAGCAAGTTTATGGGGCTCATTGATCATCAAGGAGTTGATAGAATCTAATTCCAACATCCAGAAGCATGAAAAATGTTTTTTGCTCGTGGGGCCCACCTTTGGTGATTCAATTGTGTTTTCAAGCTGAAAGAGTAATTCAAGTGTAGTGAATGTTTGAGGCAAGGTTTTTGAGGTCATTGATCATGCCATATCTAATCGAATCAAATTCCAAGTTGTTGAAGTGTGAAAAAGTGGCGAGACTCATTTTAGGCCAAACTGAGAGTAACCGGGATATTGACTCATTAATTTGAGGGAGGATATTGGCTTAGATATGTTTATTAAGGTCAATGAACATCATGGAGCTAATAGAATTGAATTTTGACCTCTTGAAGTACAAAAGTGCAACATTAAAAAAAATTCTCGCAATGATGCCAAGTTTCCAATTTTTCTTTTTGAAATGTATCAAAAAGACATCAAAGGATATTGCACAACCAATCATTGAAAAGACCTCTATGTTTTTTATGCACTGCCTCTAACGACACATCATTTTCAGACTTCACATGCACGATATAGAGTATTATTAATCTCAAAAACCAAAGAGGGACACATTTTTAATGGTTTTTTGGGCAATTTTCCATGCAAACTTTCACTGAGCATTTCTCTCTTTCCAATCCACCAGTCAAGAAACCATTTTAGGAGTATGTTGGTAAGGTTAGGGGAAACATACCATTGTCCCAATGAGGAGCACACATGAAGCAAAAAATTTATGAACATAGGTGGATTTCATGTGCTCATGAACCACGTTTTTGGTGCTTCAAACCTGAAACAAAAATAAGATTTTGTAAGTTTAAATACATGGATCGTTTGTCTATGTTTTTAGGAGCTAGAGTGAACCATAATAAACAAAAGTTGTAGCTGAAATTTCCATGAACATGCATTGTCCACACATTTGACATTTGAATTGAGAAATTGTTATTTGACAAATCCTCCAAAGAAAATCTAAATCAACCCAAAACTAACATATTCCTCAATTTTCATGGTCTAAAATAAACCACAACTCACGTCGCAAATAGATAAAGTTTGCAACTAAGCATTTGTTTTCCTCCACATACTACACACACCATTATTTTACATGATTTTTGACATAATTGGGCAATGTCTGGACAAGAATAACACCCCTCTATGAAAGGTGCTAGGTTCCATGGTCAAATTGTGGGTAATTTCACTAATTTTCGTTGGAGGAAAGGTGTATAATGAGAACGCAAAGGTCACGCCCACAAACGATGGAGAATGAATCGCTCAAATAGATTAATGATCCAAATCTGATAATGACATTTTGATTTTGGGAAAGTATTTGGTTTTGTAAATGCCACTAATAGTGGGGATGGCCCCACCCATTCTCATCCAATGACTTTAGCAAATGTTAGGATTCTCTTGCTGAGGGGAAGCCCAATGAAAAGAATCCCACTAGGCTTCCTGTGAGCCCATCTCCTCCCTCCTCAACAATCGAGCCTCAAGGGGGGGACCATTTTTGGCATAAAAAATGGTGGGTAGAGTCAATGGTTGAAGCATCACGTGCCTTTATTATGACATATGTCCTCAACAATTTACCTAGGCTCGTGACATCTTTTAATAAAATATGCATGGTGGCAAGAAGTGGTTAGGCCCTTACAAAGTTCTTGTTGTTTTCTCAAAACATTATATAATATAATCCCCTCCACCAATGTTCCATCGAGGCGGGCCCCTCCATAGGTAAGTTAATTTTAATTTATGTATATGCTACCCACTTATCAAAACATCCCATTCAACCACCAATTTGCACTCAATAAAGTGACATTCGTTTTATAAAGTTAAGTGGGTTTTTAATATTGAAATCAAAGTGGGTTTTTAATATTACAAAGTGCAATGAGACTTTATAAAAAAAAACGAAAGTGGTCATCATTTCTAATCGTGCCCACTCCAAGAGTTGGTATAGCCACATTATGAAGACCACATAACACCAAATAATTACCAAAGTAGTTGATTCTTTCACCCTTCTGCTTATTTTTTTTATGAGGAGTTTTTATTTAGTGTGGAAAATGTTAAATTTGGAGTTAATTTGTGCAACCAATGGACCAAAGCTTTCAATGGATGGTTAAGAAAGTTGTTACAATAAGAAAATAGAGAATTATAGAGTTTCATATCAGTTTTAATTTTGGTCATGAATTTAGTAGTGGGATAAGAAGCATCCATTCTATGATAATCAAACAAAAGTACAAGAGAAACATTCTTATTAGGGAAGAAATAACAAATTTTGACCTAATTTTTAGGTCGATGTTTCTCTCCCAATAATTTTTAAGAGAGAATATTTTTTTCTCATTTCAAGAATCAAAGGTTTAGTTACACAACAAAACATGGAGAAATAGAGGCAAGAAGCCATTAGAAACCAAATATTTTCCTAGCGCATCACTATTTTTGTGTCTACAAGTAACATTCTTATTCTTTTACTTCTCTTCTCTTTTATTCTCATTCTCATTGTAAGCATTATTCGAGTTATATATTTTGTAAAGGGAAATAATGATGCCAAGAATAGTAATTATGTAATCCTCAACCCCTCGTACATTTATTGTATAAACAAAATGGTTGTTTAAAACTTGAGACTTCATAGTCCCCAACACTAGAGCCAATATTTTATAGATGAATTGTTGGTCTAATTGTGAAATAAGGACTGAGGTTTTCGCCATTGGTGAATAATATATTCAAGCAAGTTATGTTGGTTATCCCTTTCATTTTTTGTCTCACATGGTGTTGAACAAACCAATGGATCTATGCTTGCCTCACCCATTCGGTCTTTTGTTTGATAAACATGTGTTGGGAAAGTAGTGTCTCCTCCTTTTTATCTCATATTTGTTCATTTTCTCTAAGTTATTTTCCAAGTAGAACTAGATTATGGTGCTTGTGGTTTAGAATATCATTTCTATGGTTGAAACCTCTTAAACCCCCTTGCTAGTTGGCTTCTTGACCACCTCCAATATACAACTCAACATCCATTGTATTTTGTTTTAAATAAATAACAAAGATCAATTCCATGCACCACTTATCTTTGTTATAAATCTAGTTTGAGCTTCATGTATAAATAGGTTGTTCTTAGGTGATAGACAAGAACTTTTGCCTTGGGAAATATTGAGGGTCCCCTAGCTCCCCCTCTAACTTGAGAACTAGCTCAAAAACCTACAGTGACATGTTGAGTACACAACACACCGTAAAAATTTTACAATTTTTGAGTACCACATTTTATTTTTAATTTTGCAAAAGGATTTCATATATTTTGAGTTTATTGATTTGTATGCATCTCATATATGTTAACAAGTGTTTGATTTAAAAAAAAAAAAAAACTAAAAAAATAAATCAATTTTGAAATGATAAGAAATAATATGAATTAAGTTCAAAAAAAACTTGTAAGAAAACCATTTTGTAGGTGGTCGATGCAAAGAACGGGTCATTTTGGATAATGCTGAAGGATCAACAAGTTTCATGAAAGGTGCCGAAAGATGTTTTTTTATCGGATGTCGATAACAAAAAAGAGAAATTGAGATTCGTCGATACATGTAAATAAAAAAATTTCACAAATGTCGAAAAGGTCTAACGAGAGTTTTTTTTCCCAGCGTTGATGCAAAAGACAATATTTTTGAACGGGTCGATGGAACAATTTTCAAATACGTTGAAAGGAAACCAAGTTTTTGGGAAAGCACTAAAAAGGCATGAAGGACTTTTTTTCGCTAGTGCCAAAGTACTTATTTTTTAAGTTCTCCGAAATGTAGACATTTTGTGAAGATTTAAATGTTGGTTGGATCCAATGATGCCATTACTCTTTGATATGATCATTAATAGGAAATATGCTATTGAGGAAGACTCTGGGATATCCCACCAAATCATCGAAAGGGAAAACGAAAGAAATGGAGGAGGCCTCACATGGGACACCAACAATAATTCAATATCCTTATGGCAGATGTTCTACATGTAATTCAGATCCCCATGTCGAAAGAAACTCCATTATGTCAAGTATATAAAGACAATGAACCAACCATTGGAGTACAAGTCATGTTGTCTAATGGAATGAGCTATATCAGACATTTAAGAAAGAGGATTACCCAGAGACTACACCCCAATGTGATCTTGTTGTAAGGGAGGTTGACGATAAAGTTTTTGTGAACATCAAGAGATGTTGCTTACACTCGTTGCAATTAGAACACCATTGTTTCCATGTGGAGAAGCAATTGAATGGATCATAAATAACGTTGATCCAAAGAATAATTGTGTGATCGATGATGATAAGGGTCATTGTGTGGGAGTTTTCCTACCTCTAGAAGTAGACAAGTATTACAAATTCCCATCAATAGAAGTGCTTCTAAACAACACTTTTGTAACAAATTTCTATAACCAACAGGATTTAGGGAAAATATTAGCCAACTAGTGGAAGGAAGATAATAAGTTCTTCCATAGAAATTCTCGATGGTATAACATTACAGGGTTGAAGGAACCATACATGTATCTCATGATGTTGATATGTCAATTGTATGGTGAAAATGATTGTTCTTGGTTTATCGATGCATGGATTCCGCTAGTTTATATCATGGTTGTAATAGGAAAATGTTTTAATTGGGTAGCTATCATATCTAGTTAGCCAAGTTCTAGGATTGAAAAGGCTCACCTAACAGTTGAGAAGCTAAGTGGTGTGCCCTCTTTTTATATGGATTTATATTTATTGGAAGTAATGTGTTCTAGGAACGTATTCTCGGGATTAAATCTCAATTGGCATGTTTCAGAAGCTAGGGTGCATGTTTATTTCCAAATGCTTTGGGAGAATAAGTATAATTTTTTTTTCACTCATTTGTGATTCTTTCTTGGCTTGGCTGTTTCTCATTATTTTTGGTAAAGAAAGTCCAAGATTGAGTGATCGAATCGAGCAACTTATCACATGTATGGGAAACTAGTATTTAGAAGAAAATTATACATATATCAAGATTTATGGTGCAACCGCTTTACCTCATCTATTGCCCAAATATGTTCCATACAAACTAGTCATGGGAGAGGTGTGTTATCAAACCATTATTCAAGGATTCAATGCATCTTTGGTGAAGGAAGCAAAGAAAAGGATGTTTATTCCTTATGGCCTCAAGTTAGAATGTTGTTTCATTAAAGAGACAAGGCAATCAACGCAGGAAGCAATCAATCATTTGGAATATCGATTTCATTTGCAACATTCATAAGGCGTGATTGATATGGATTTTATGAGCAGAATGAAATGAATACAGATTATTAATAGGTGCTTAACACAAAATAATAGAGATACACTAAAACTGGTTTTCTATTCAATAACGAAATAAGCTGAAACTGTAAAACGCAGCGGAAACAAGCTTGTTGGAATGCTGGCAGCTTATCTCTGAGAAGAGATGTGACGGCAGCACGCATTCACAAGAAGAAGGTTACAATGAGGCTCTGAAGGAGTTTTTAAAATAAGAAAGAATGCCAAAAAACCTAGACATCCAAAAACCTAACCCTAGGAGATGAAGCGCCAAAAGTCATGTGGGCCCCGTTTGGGTAAGTTAGTACATCAACTTCCCGAGGTCGTAACTTTTGCATATGATCTCCATTTTAGGCGTGTGATGGTCTGTTGGAAAGGTATCATCGAGGAGATTCATTTTGGGGGCTCAATCATGCCTCCGACTATCATTGAGGAGCTTGATCCCGAAAAACCTTCATTTAGGCCCTCAAAATGGCCCCGAAAGTTAAAACTGCTAAAAATAGTAAATTTCCAAAATGGTCAGAAAACTGTTTTGAGCCAATTGGAAAAGGTGGGTGGACACCAATACCCATATGGATCAATCCTCCCTCCTTAGGAAGCAATGGTCTCCATTGCGTTGAGGTCCCCCATCAGATGAGGAAATTTCTATTGAATTTGGCCCCGGGTGAGCCACTTGCCTTGGTGCAGGAGTTGCCCTGCTTTGACGACTCAATAAAGCTGAATCCTTTGTTGTCGGGTGCCCTTGATATTTCTGTCCGCAATATAATCATTGGATGCATGTTGTATGCAGTCGGGGTTGAGATCTGTTGTTGTCAGTTGTTCTGCTACTTCTGAGGTGTAAAATAATGGTGGGAAATAAGGGCAAAGGAGATCCACGTTAAACACTAGATGCAGGCCAAGGAAAGGAGGAATGTTGAGCTTAAAAGCATTATTCCCCATGGCCTTGGTGATAGTGTACGGCCCATAACAAAGTGGGTGAATCTTCCGATGGCGTCTTGTAAGGCATTCTTTCTGCAAGTGCAACCAAACTTTGTCGCCCACCTGAAACTTATGTGGCACTCGATGTTGATCATGGCACTATTTGTACTTGTCATTAGACTTTTGTAGGATATCCTAAACCTGTTGGTGGATGTGTTATATCTACTCAATGAACCAGGTGACTTTGTCAGCTTCAGTTGGAGCAGGATATGAGTCGGTCGAGTTGATCGCAAGGGGAAGTGCAACATCTATGGAACCCAATGGTTGGAATCCCAACCCCACTTGAAAGGGGTTGTGGCTAGTTGAGCTATGCAAGGCTCAGTTGTAGCTATGTTGGACATAGGGAAGGCTCTCATCCCATGTGTGAGGGTGCTTTGACTTATACATGCGAAGGATATGCACAATCATTCGATTTACAACCTCAGTTTGGCCATCTATCTGGGGGTGGAAGGCCATGGATTTGGTGAGCTTGGTGTCCAACAGTGACCAGAGGCTCGACCAGAATGTGTTGAGAAATCGACTATCCCGATCTGAGACAATGGTTTGTGGGATTCCAAAATGTACCTAGAATCGTTCAAAGAAGAGCTTGGCAGTTGCCTCTGCTGTGATGCTCTTCTTATAGGCAACTAGAATTGCCATCTTAGAAAAGCGATCAACAACCACAAAAACATAGTCATTTCCCCACTTGGTGGATGGGAGGCCCGACATGTAGTCCATTGAGATGGATTCCCATGGTCTGTCAGGAGTAGGAAGAGGGGTGTACAGGCCCTGTTTCTTAGTGGTCGGTTTGGCAATAGCACAGGCAATGCAGGACCTAATATACTTGTTTACCTCATGTCAAAGTTTCGGCCAGTAGAAAATTTTTTGTAGCATCGCCATTGTCTTTTCGATGTCGAAGTGTCCCGCCACCCGACTGTAGTGGGCTTCCCAGATCATCTTCTCTTGCTCACTTGATGGAACACAAATATGGCCCTAATGACACAACAACCCATCCTGAATATGGAAATTATCGACAACTGCGTTTGCACCAAAAATTTGGTAGGTGGTGGCGAAGTCGGGCTCTGTCTCATAGAGTTGGGGACATCCAGATGTCTCATGGCCATAGGAGAATAGCATCATGGTGAGTGTTGCGACTGGTGGTCTGCTGAGGAAATCAACGATGTGATTGGTGCTTCCTGTTTTATACTTGATGTTGAGGTGGAATTGTTGCAATTATGTGGACCACTTTTGATGGCGGTCATTCTGTAATTTTCCCTGTGTCTGCATGAACTGCAGTGGCTTATGATCAGTTTGGATACCTGTCTCCTTCCCAAGAATGTAATGTCTCCATTGGCGGCATGCTTTCACAATGGAGTACATTTCTTTTTCATAAGTAGGGTACTTATGGATAGTATCTGACAGTGTCTCACTATGATAGGCCACAGGTGGTTGTGCTGAGTGAGAACGACACCCACAACATAGTCTGAAGCATCTGTCTCGATATCAAAGGGATGTTGCAGGTATGGTAGTGAAAGTACTGCGGTTGAGCACAAGCACTGCTTCAAATCATCGAACGCTTGTTGTTGGGACCCGACCCACACAAATTTCGCCTTAGCACCACCCCTGTTTATTTGGCTGAGGGCCCATGCAATATGGGAGAATCCCAACACGAACCTACGGTAGAAATTGGCAAGGCCCAAGAAGCTCCAAAGCTCAGTGAGTGTTGTTGGGGCTGGCCAATCATGGATGACTTGGATATTGGTTGGATCCACATGTATGCCATGTTGATCAATGATGTAGCCCAGGTAATGGACCCTGTCCATGCCGAAGGATCATTTTTCCAAGTTGGCATATAGCTTGTGCTACTGCAGGGTGTGTAGAACCTGCTGAATATGCTGCAAGTGTTCAGCCCAAGTCTTTCTGTAAATTAGAATGTCATCCAAATACACCACTAAAAAATTATTGGTGAATGGTCGCAAGATATCGTCCATCATCCTCATGAAAGTGGCTGGAGCATTTGTCAAACCAAAGGGCATGACCAACCATTCAAAAAGGCCTTCCTTTGACTTGAAGGTGGTCTTCCATACATCTGTCTATTCTATCGAGACCTAGTGGTAGCCAGACTTCATATCAATCTTACTAAAGTATTTGGCCCCCATGAGTTGATCAAGGAGGTCATCGATTCGAGGAATCAGGTACCAGTTTCTGACTGTGATTTTATTCAGAGCTCGGTAATCAATATAGAGTCGCCAGGTTCCATCTTTCTTCTATACTAGCACGATTGGGCTCCCACAAGGTGATGAGCTGGGGCGGATGTGCCCCTTGTGGAGCAGTTCTTGGATCTGTCGCTTGATCTCCTCATTCTCTAACAAAGAGTGATGATAGACTGACCCATTGGGAAGCGATGCGTCAGGGGTCATATCAATGGGGTGCTTGACTTGGAAGTGCAGAGGTACCCCTGTAGGTGAGGAGAAGATATCTGAGTATTCTTCCACAACCTTATCTACTTTCTTCTGTTGTATGGAGAGGTCGGTCGTAGAGACCCTGGATGTGGTTGTGATATTTCACTTATTCTGAGAGAAAATCACGAATAAGACAAACTTCCTCGTCTGAGAGATGACCTTCCTACATTTCTTAGCAGATATCAAGGAAATAGCACTAGGTGGGACTACCTCGGGTATCCTGTACAATTTCCTATTCAAAGTAATAATAACACTACGAGGCCTAGACTCATATACAATATGATGTTTCCATAAATAAGGTTGGCCCAAAAGAACATCACAAACTTCGAGAGGAGAAACATCACACAATACCTCGTCTTTGAAGGGCTTGATGCCATACGACAATCGACACTGTTGGCTGATGCGGAGATCGCTTCCTTGGTGGAGCCATCCAATGATGTAGGGTTGTGGGTGCAGCATTGTTTGTAGGGCCAGCCACTTGATGACCTCTACTGAGATGAGGTTCTTCTGGCTACCGCTATCAATAATGAAGTGCAGCGGGGTGCCTTTTACCTACATCTGTGAATGGAAGAGGCGTTGTAATGTACCCCAATTTACCCAAAATAAAAAAATAATAATTATTAGTATGTTTGGGAAACATTACTTCTCCTAGTCTTCAAACAATGAAGTTATTAACGACAATTGAATTACTATGAACCTCCTTCTCCTATTTAATAACTGACTTTGGCATCACCTTCCATCTTATTAATAGACAAAATATAATTATATCTATACATTTATGGCATATAGAGGACTTTTAGTCCTATAAACAATTTAAACCTCACCCCTATTTATGGTCCCTTACTTGAATACGAACAATTTAATTTTATAAAAGGAGAAACTCAAGGGTTAAGGGTCACAGCTTGTAAGCATTTAAAGGTACTTAACTTTCAACTCACTCTAACCTAACTAACCATCCCCGTAGTCCAACTGAAGGGCTAATGAACTAAATCATCTTAACTGAACAATGAGCGAGTTGTGATAGTGCATTAACTCGATAAGAAGTCTAAGGGTTTTTCTGTCAGTCAAACTTAATAACCCTCTGTCCAGTCTATTAATGGAGGCCCTATGAGTTTCCATTCTGAGGCCACCACTCAACCTGTATTCAATACACTTATGCCACCTCTGTTATGTCACATGGTTGGATAGCGCCTTCGTATTCCTACTATCAGTCTGTGTAGTAATGGTTAATGCTCCATTGGGCTTCTCCCGCCTAGAGTTTAGGGTTTTGTTTCTTCCTTACGCATTCCTCCTCTGCAATGGTAGTCGGCACTCTGGAGGTTTTCCCCTGGTGAGATATGCAGGAGCTACCCATCTTCATGGTAAGTTACGATACTCTCATCGTTTTTTGTGATGAGTAAGAAAAGTCGAAAGGGATTTTGGTCATTCCAGTATTTGTTATTTCTTACAGATTCTTTGTAAACAATGTCTTTCCTTCAAAGATTTTGCTCTGTGGAAAGTCTTCTTTAGTCATGGGGAAATTTGCAATTTCAGTATACTGGACTTCTCCTTAAGCTTTAGGTTTTTAAACGCATAGTTATGAGAGAGAGAGGATTATTATTATTGTTCAGGGTTTGGACTTCCCCTCGGAATTTTCTCTGTTACCCCAAGCGTAAACGTCCGGGTATAGGTACCGATTCTATAATTTAAAGCAGGATACCCTGACTGTAAATTATTTAGAATGCTTCTTGTGTATTACATGTTCGGAGCTTCTTACTTCTTAAGTTGCTTGTGTTTTATTTCCATTCAGATATAGCTTAGATGTTTGTATCTCATGTAGTGTCGCACATTAATTTCCTGTCTGGAGTACTAATCAAAACTTTATAGCCCTTAAGACGCTTTTGTAAGTCCCTAACAAGTTCTAGAGCTTCATTGTGTATTCATTTTTCTTTTGGGTCAAAGTTATAGAAAGTTACAGTACTCATGGAGACACCCGTGCTTGTTTCGTATGAAGGTCTATGAAGTCGAAGCGTTCTTATAGATATTTCTTGGTTGAAGCATTAATTTTCTTTAATATTGAAACTATCATTCTTATTCTTTAAAGGATTGGGAACCGAGATCTAATCATGGGGCTATGTGTTTACGAGGGTACCCATCAAAAATCCCTGGACCATCCTCCCCTCGACCTGGGATGTTTATACGACCAGATACAATAGAGGAAAAGACTCCAGTTCTCTCACCGTGAGTTGAGTACCACATTTCATTAAACTCTTCCTATCATTCATTATTCTATTAAAGGTTCTGTCCATTCTGCTTTTATTATACAATACTAATGTAACTTGAAAAAAAATCCTTGCAGGGACTTTGACCGTGCATAGATTCGGGCACAGACTCCTGGTCAAAAGCTCAAAAGGTATTCAGGTTTTAATTCGTTACTCTTAAAGAGTACCCTAGGTGTTTTTCTTCCTTTTTCTAATATAATTTTAAGTCGGAAGGGTGAGCGTCATGAAGAGCAGAGTATATTCAAGGGATAGCTCGGCCCTGTATCTCTGTATTTTAAGTTCAGTGGTCATAAGGGATTTTTACCTTATTAATGTATATCTAGTTGAATTCGCATGTGGTTAAATTTTATATGTTGAGTATTTGATTTTAGGGCAATACGGACAGTGACCTCTGTCGAGCAATTTGGTCTCTTAATGAACAATTCTAGA
The DNA here is from genome assembly GCA_009831015.1 of Picea engelmannii. Lineage (NCBI taxonomy): Eukaryota > Viridiplantae > Streptophyta > Pinopsida > Pinales > Pinaceae > Picea > Picea engelmannii. Next base: position 299,357 of record ML781280.1, on the reverse strand, counting down.
AAAAGATATCAACATAATACTAAGGATAGTTATTCCGTATTGATTTTTCTTCTTGGATCTTATGGAAACGAATTTCATCGATTTTCTAGTTTTAATCTTGTACCCTTTACTCTTTCTCACTGTGTTCCAATTTGTATTTTATTGTCTATTATATTTACAGTCTGAATTACAATCGTGCAATGTAAAGAAAGGAACTTATGTTTTCTTTTAGGGTATTTATATATGGACCAAAAACAGACTCCTCGAAAAGGAGAAAAACCTGAATATCAGACCTTTGTATAGATATGAACATATATATTGATATTCTATGTATGGATATGTTACTCTATAAGATTGTTCAATAATGTATGCTTATATTGATATTCCAAACTTGTCTCAGCCTACTTCGATAAATGGTCAGGACTATGACTCTGTATAATTATTCATATTAGGTTATGATGTATAGATAACCTTTGTTCTGTACTTATATATACAAACATAATTTTATACGGTCCGAACTAGATCCGGAAGGAATTCCGTTTTAAACGCAGTAAGTCTATACAGACTGTTTTATTCACTGTTTATGTATCCAAGTATTAAAACTGTAGCAACAATATTTGCGGTATAACCGCCTACTTCCATAATTGACTTTATGTAGTAAGTACGATGAGATTATCCGAAAATTCTTCAATGGTACAACAAGGATGCTATATAATCTATGGTAGTGCTTTGTCAGAGGAAAAATGTATAGGTATATTCAATTATTTCCATATAGTTCCTGCTATTATGTAACTCCCTTATTATCATAGTTGATTTCTGGTTGGAATAATTTGTTTGTCTATATACTATGTCAACATATTTCTGTATAATTGATTTTTTGGTTACAGTCATTTAATTTTCGTTTAATCAATAAAGCCTATGCAAAGTACCNTATATATATATATATATATATATATATATATATATATATATATATATATATATATATATGGAAATATAAATGTGATATATACACAGACTTGTTCAAATTCAATCATACATAGATGGTTCCACCTAGAAATTTAATAGCAGGAATAAACATACACCTGTAGATAAAATCTATTTCAGATTCATTTAAACATAGATAATTTTGTCTAGAAATTTAATTACAAGAGAAACATTTCCAGAATTTTGTCATATGTTATAAACTTTACACAAACGACCAGATTTCATTCCTGAAATATTTCACATTAGCATAACCAGATGCATTACATCGGATATATATATATATAATCATTCAAACAGAGAGAGAAAATATTAACATATCTGAACCAGTTCGCATGGAGACAAAGGGAACAACCACGTTCCTCCCAACCGTAGAATAGGGAAGCCAAAATCACTTTCCCGATTCACCCCCTAGCCTAACCATGAATCCATGAGGGCAAACTTGAAAATCTCCTCTTCAGCAATGTCCTTCAATTCCAACTGATTCCTCTTGCCTCACACTCACATAGTGTTCATAACGGCGAGGAAAAAAAATCAATAGTCTCCTTTCCCAGCATACTTGGCAACATCCTGCCTCCTCACATATGTTATTTATCAATTTGCCTAGGTCTTCTTTCCCTCCCTTGGGAATTTTCCCAACTTTCTAAATCTCTGATTTTCAGGGGCTGCCAATGGCCAAATCATTGATTTGCCACTTGTAAAAATCAACCTAGAGGTAGTTCCAACATGTTCCCCACTCATGGAGTCATGGTCAGCTAAATTTAACATGGTTGTTCCATTTGTCCTCTTGCAATCAATATAAAATATTATGTTTTCATACAAGTGTCATAGTCAAATAGTTAGTTGGGTCA
>ML781280.1:278918-297493 GCA_009831015.1 Picea engelmannii | reverse complement strand
TCCAACATGTTCCCCACTCATGGAGTCATGGTCAGCTAAATTTAACATGGTTGTTCCATTTGTCCTCTTGCAATCAATATAAAATATTATGTTTTCATACAAGTGTCATAGTCAAATAGTTAGTTGGGTCAAATCAGGTCTCTGCCCAACAGTCATAATAATTAATTATAATTATCAAATTCGAATTTTGGAATTACCATAAATGGCAAAAAAAATTCTAAATTCAAATTTACTAAAAACGGAATAAATTTTCAACAAATTTAAATTTCAAAAATATTTTATTTTTTGGGGGATGTCACATCCTTTCCCCCTTCAATAAAACACTGTCCTCAGTGTTCGTTCCTTTCTTGGAACAGGATTGGATGAGATTTCTGCAAATCTCCCTCCAACTCCCAAGTGGCCTCCTCAGGACTAAAGTGCTTCCATTGCACCTTTACCTGAGCGACAACTCTATTCGGAAGTGTTGTTTCTCTCCGGTCCAGAATGCATAGGGGTTCCACCTAGAACTTGCCTTCGGGTTCCACCTACACCAAGTTCCAATCAATCATATGAGTAGGGTCATGAATATACTTTTTCAACAAGGAGACATGAAATACATTATGAATTCTTAGATTAGCTCGAAGTGCAAGTTGATATGCTACGGGTCCAATTCGAGCTAGTATCTCGAAGGGCCCACAAAACCTAGGTGCTAGCTTGGCACAGTTCCCTAACTTCAATGAGCTTTTTCGGGCTTTGACTTTCAAATAAACATGGTCTCCCACTTGAAATTCCAAGTGTCTTCTTTTCTGATCTGCATAGCTCTTCTATCTGTCATGTGCTTCTTTCAAGTTTTGTTGTACCTTTCTTACCATGTTCTCCATTTCTTGGAGCATTTCTGGTCCAACCATGAGTCTGTCAGTCGGGTTATCCTAGCTAATTGGAGTTGTACACTTTCTTCCATACAGTACTTCGAAAGGGATCAACTTAGCTGAAGTTTGGTACCCATTGTTATATGCGAATTCTACCAAGTGCAGGTAGTCTTCCCACTTGCTCGGTTTTGTTCTGACGTACATGCGGAGCACATCCTCTATGATTTGGTTTGTCCTTTTGATCTGTCCATCCATTTATGGATGATAACTCGTACTGAAATTCAAATTAGTATTTATCCCTGCAAACAATTCCTTCCAAAAGGCAGTTGTGAATTTTACGTCTCTATCTGAAATCACCATTTTAGGAATACCATGCAGTCTAAAAATTTCTTTCATGAATATTTCAACAATGTTTATATCTTTAAAAGTAGACTTTACAGGAATAAAGTGTGCAGACTTATTGAGTTTATCGATTACAACCATGATAGAATCATTGTGTTTCTGAGTTTTAGGCAAACCTATTATAAAGTCCAGTGATATGGTCTCCAATTTCCATTCTGGTACTAGTAATGGTTGTAATAGGCCAGTTGGATGCTGGTGCTCGGCCTTAACCTACTAACAATCTTGGCACCTAGCCAAGTACTCTACTATTTCGCTCTTCATATTAGGCCAGTAAAATAGTTTTCTAAGTGTTTTTATTGTTTTATGGTAACCTGGATGGCCAGAATACGGTTTCTTATGCACTTCGTCCAAAACTGTTAATTTTAACTCTGTTGAATCTGGTATGTAAAGTCTGTTTTTAAATCGTAATAGTCCCTTCTTGTCGATACTTAGATCTAGTTTATCTGAGTTTGCAGTACTGTTTTGTAATTATGCCATCATCTTATTGTAATTTCCGTCGTTAATACCTATTGTCCTTACCCTTTGTTCTAGATCACTTTTTGCCCTGCTGATATTTATCTCAAATAACCCATGGACTCTTCTTCTTAAAGCGTCTGCTACTTTATTTTCCTTACCCTTGATATGTCTGACCTTGAATTCGAATTTTCTCAAGAAGGCTAACCATCTTGTTTGTCTTGCATTAAGATCTGGTTGTCTAAACAAATATTTCACCCCGCTATTATCCGTCAATAGTAGAAATTTTCTGCCCATTATGTAGTGTTGCCACATTTTTAAGGCGTGTATTACTGCTGCCAATTCTAAGTCACGAGTGACATAATTTCGCTCGTTTTCTTTTAATTTCCGGGACTCATAAAAAATAACGTGTCCTTCTTGAGTTAGGACACCACCTAGTCCTTCTTTACTTGCATCAACACATACGGTGAAGTCTTTATCTGGGTCTGCTACCTTCAATATGGGTGCAGTTGTCAATAATCCCTTCAGTTTGTTAAAACTGTCTTGACACTTCTCTGACCAATTAAACTTGGTTCCTTTCTTTTGTAATGACGTGATAGGGTAGGCTATCTTGGAAAACCCTTCTATAAACATGCGGTAATATCTGGTGATTGCCATGAATGACCGTATATCCGCTACATCCTTAGGTACTGGCCATTCCATAATGTCTTTTGTCTTTTTCGGGTCTACGACAATGCCTTCTGCTGAAATTACATGTCCTAGATCTTGTATTTCTTTTTGATAGAAGTCACACTTGTCAAATTTGGTGTACAATTTGTGTTTCCTCAATGTTTGCAGAACTATTCTTAAGTGTTCATCATGTTCCTCCTCTGTTTTTTAATAGACCAGAATATCGTCGATAAATACTACCACGAACTTGTCTAAGTACTGATTGAAAATACTGTTCATCAGGCACATAAATGTGGTTGGTACGTTAGTGAGTCCGAAAGGTATGACTACGAACTCGTAGTGTCCATATCTTGTCTGAAAAGATGTTTTTTTTATGTCCTCGTCTTTTATCCTAACTTGATGATAACCAGATCGTAAATCCAACTTTGAAAATATCTTAGCCTCACCTACTTGATCGAACAGATCATTTATCCTTGGTAAGGGGTATTTGTTCTTAATAGTCATTTTGTTCAGTTGTCTATAATCGATACATAGTCTTAGAGTACCGTCTTTCTTTTTCACAAAGAGGACTGGTGGCCCCCAAGGTGAGACACTCGGTCTGATATACTCTTTGTCCAACAATTCCTGTAATTGTATTTTTAATTCTGTCAGTTCTAGTAGACTCATTCGGTAAGGTGCTTTTGAGATAGGGGCTGAACTGGGTAGTAGGTCTATGGAGAAGTCCATTTCCCTTCTAGGAGGTAATTCTGGTATCTCATCCACAAACATGTCTCTGAATTCACGTAGAACAACAAAATCTTCTAACTTTGGCTTATCTTCTTTTTCTAATAGATTCGTCACTTGGATGGCATAAACTTGACATCCCTTTCTAATACATTTCTTGAGTTGCATCGTTGAAACTTGTCTGAATGATACAGGTTTTGGTATGCCTTGGGTTGTTCTAACAGTGCCAAAATCATCTTTATAGCTAAGTATCTTTGTATAATAGTCTAGTACTGCTTTGTGTTGTTCCAACCAATCCATCTCGATAATCATATCGTAAGATCCTAGTGGTAGGATATTCAGATTTGTTTTTATATTTTGACCATCTAAGCTAAACTCAAAATCTGAAACAAAGTCAACTACTTTCCTTTTAGTACCAGTTGCTAATTGTACAAGCCATGATTTTGCGTGTTTCAGTTTCTTAAGTTTATTTGACTCTACCACATCAGGAGTAATATAACTTAACGTAGCTCCAGGGTCAATTAAAACATAAATTCGAGTGTTATTGATTTCACCTTCGATTTCTACCACCGAGGACTAGTGGTTAGCTTGTCGACCATCTATGGCTGCATTTATCCAATGTAGACTTCCGCCCACGTCTCCCACCGTCAAGGCTTCTTGCAAATTATGAACAACAGTTATGTTTGTGGAAATCAAACATGGACAGTTCTTCCTTAGATGAGGCTCTCCACATTCTCAACACTTTAATGGCTTGCAGGAGTTGTCCCCAAACTTCTTCATTCCTAGGTTTACCGATTTACCGTTTCCTTGTGTATTCGGATGATTGGAGTGAAAATCCTTTCTCGAAAAACTTTTTTTTTCATTCTGATATGGAGTTGGCTGGTACCCTTTCTTCCGTTGGTTCATTCGATCTTGTTTCTTATCCTTCCAAGATTTGGGAAAATCTACCCGTTGTTTATACTGGTCATAGCACATTCGTGCTTCCCTGAATACTTCACTCAAGGATTTGGCGTTGTCAAACTCAATTCTATCCATGTAGGACTGTGGTAGACAACTTAAGAATCGCTGGATTTTTACCTTATCCTCTTGGATGTACGGTACGAACCTTAGTGGTTCCAGGAATTTATTTATAAGGTCCTCCATCGTCATCTGTCCAAGTCGTAACTCGTAAAATTCTTTCATCTTCCTTTCATAATAGCTTTCAGAAAGGTATTTTTTCTTAAAATACTTCTTAAAGTCGGACCATTCCAACTGTTTCTCCTTTAGTCCCTTGGCCAATTTCAGGTCTTGCCACCAAATGCTGGCCTTTCCTTTTAGATTGTAGATGGTCATTCTGACCTTCATGTTTCTGGAATAATTGTAGATCTGGAAGTATTTTTTGATGTCCAACAACCATGCCTTATCTTCTAACCCTGTCCTAGATTCTCCATCAAAGGTAGCCGGTTTAATCTTTTTAAATTCTCCTTCAAGGTGGTCTACTTGTTTTCTTTTTCTGTCTAGTTTAGTTTTGTCTTCAGCTGAAGGTGTTCCTTCAGACGAACTGTCTCATTTTTCTGTTTCCAGCCCAGAGTTCTTGGAGGCCCTTTTGCTAACCTCTTCATCATGATTATCGTCTTTTTGGCTTTTCTTGGTCACTATACTTCGCAGCAGGACTTCATTTATCTCTTTTTGTTCCTGTTGTGCTTTCTTCAATTTTTCGTTGTCGGCTTTGAAAATCTGCACTTCGACAATAAGATTCCTCATTGTTTCCAACACCTCTGTGGGTGAGCTTCCATCATTGTTCTGCCTTGGATCTCCAGGAGGTCCTTGCTACGGATTTCCTTCCATCCTGATTTCTGCACCCTCCTGAGCTGCCATAATTAACACAAAACAGAAATGGCTTTCTATTTGTAATCATAAGATTTATTAGTTTTATATAAATCAAAATATATACTAAGCAACTAATGTGGCCCTGTTCAGGCCCAGTGCTGTAACTTTTTGCTCTGATACCATATGTAATGTACCCCAATTTACCCAAAAATAAATAAAATTTATTAGTATATTTGGGAAACATTACTTCTCCTAGTCTTCAAACAATGAAGTTATTAATGACAATTGAACTACTATGAACCTCCTTCTCCTATTTAATAACTGACTTTGGCATCACCTTCCATATTATTAATAGACACAATATAATTATATCTATACATTTATGGCATATAGAGGACTTTTAGTCCTATAAACAATTTAACCCTCACCCCTATGTATGGTCCCTTACTTGAATATGAACAATTTACTTTTATAAAACGAGAAACTCATGGGTTAAGGGTCGCAGCTTGTAAGCATTTAAAGGTACTTAAATTTCGACTCACTCTAACCTAACTGACCCTCCCTATAGTCTAACTGAAGGGCTAATGAACTAAATCATCTTAACTGAACAATGAGTGAGTCGTGATAGTGCATTAACTTGACAAGAAGTCTAAGGGTTTTTCTGTCAAACAGACTTAATAACCCTATGTCCAGTCTATTAATGGAGACCCTGTGAGTTCGCATTTTGAGGCCACCACTCACCCTATATTCAATACAATTATGCCACCTATGTTATGTCACATGGTCGGATAGCGCCTTCGTACTCCTACTATCAGTCTATGTAGTAATGGTTAATGCTCCATTAGGGTTATTCCACCTAGAGTTTAGGGGTTTTTTTCTTCCTTACGCATTCCTCCTCTGCGATGGTAGTCGACACTCTGGAGGTTTTCCCCTTGTGAGATATGAAGGAGCTACCCATCTTCATGGTAAGTTACGATACTCTCATCGTTGTTTGTGATGAGTAAGAAAAGTCGAGAGGGATTTTGGTCATTCCAGTATTTGTTATTTCTTACGGATTCTTTGTAAACAATGTCTTTCCTTCAAAGATTTGGCTCTGTGGAAAGTCTCCTTTAGTCATGGGGAAATTTTCAATTTCAGTATACTAGACTGCTCCTTAAGCTTTAGGTTTTTAAACGCGTAGTTATGAGAGAGAGAGAGAATTACTATTATTGTCTGGGGTTTGGACTTCCCCTCGAAATTTCCTCTTCTACCCCAAGCGTAAACGTCCGGGTATAGGTATCAATTCTATAATTTAAAGCAGAATACCCCAATTGTAAATTCTTTAGAATGCTTCTTGTGTATTACCTGTTCGGAGCTTCTTACTTCTTAAGTTTCCTGCGTTTTATTTCCATTCAGATATAGCTTAGATGTTTGTATCTCATGTAGTGTCGCACGTTAAGTTTCTGTCTGGAGTACTAATCAAAACTTTATAGCCCTTAAGATGCTTCCGTAAGTCCCTAATAGGTTCTAGAGCTTCATTGTGTATTCATTTTTCTTTTGGGTCAAAGTTATAGAAAGTTACAGTACTCATGGAGACATCCGTGCTTGTTTCGTATGAAGGTCAATGAAGTCGAAGCGTTCTTATAGATATTTCTTGGATGAAGCATTAATTTTCTTTAATATTGAAGCTATCATTCTTATTCTTTAAAGGATTGGGAACTGAGATCTAATGATGGGGCTCTGTGTTTACGAGGGTACCCATCATAAATCCCTGGACCATCCTCCCCTTGACCTAGGGCGTTTATATGACCAGATACGACAAAGGAAAAGAATCCAGTTCTCCCACTGTGAGTTGAGTACCACATTTCTTAAACTCTTCCTGTCAATCATTATTCTATTAAAGGTTCTATCCATTATTCTTTTATTATACAATACTAATGTAACTTGAAAACAATTCCTTGCAAGGACTTCGACCGTGCATAGATTCGGGTGCAGACTCCTGGTCAAAAGCTCAAAAGGAATTCGGGTTTTAATTTGTTACTCTTAAAGAGTACCCTAGGTGTTTTTCTTCCTTTTTCTGATATAATTTTAAGCCGGAAGGGTGAGCGTCATGAAGAGCAGAGTCTATTCAAGGGATAGCTCGACCTTGTATCTCTGTATTTTAAGTTTAGCGTCATAAGGGATTTTTACCTTATTAATGTATATCTGGCTGAATTCGCATGTGGTTAACTTTTATATGTTGAGTATTTGATTTTAGGGCAATACAGACAGTGACCTCTGTTGAGAAATTTGGTCTCTTAATGAACAATTCCAGAAAAATATTTCAACATAATTCTAAGGATAGTTATTCCGTATTGATTTTTCTTCTTGGATCTTATGGAAATGAATTTCATCGATTTTCTAGTTTTAATCTTGTACCCTTTACTCTTTCACACTGTGTTTCGATTTGTATTTTATTGTCTATTATATTTATAGTCTGAATTACAATTGTGCAATGTAAGGAAAGGAAATTATGTTTTTTTTAGGGGATTTATATATGGACCAAAAACAGACTCCTTGAAAAGGAGAAAAACCCGAATATCAAATCTTTGTATAGATCTGAACATATATATCGATATTCTATGTATGGATATGTTACTCTATAAGATTGTTCAATACTGTATGCTTATATTGATATTCCAAACTTGTCTCAGCCTACTTCGATAAATGGTGAGGACTATGACTCTGTATAATTATTCATATTAGGTTATGATGTATAGATAACCTCTGTTCTGTACATATATATACAAACAGAATTTTATACGGTCCGAACTAGATCTGGAAGGAATTCCGTTTTAAACGTAGTAAGTCTATATAGTCTGTTTTCTTCACTGTTTATGTATCCAAGTATTAATACTGCAACAACAATATTTGTGGTATAACCACGTACTTCCATAATTGACTTTATGTAGTAAGTACGATGAGATTATCCAAAAATTCTTCAATGTTACAGTGAGGATGCTATACAATCTATGGTAGTGCTCTGTCAGAGGAAAAATGTATAGGTATATTCAATTATTTCCATATAGTTCCTACTATTCTGTAACTCCCTTATTATCATGGTTGATTTCTGGTTGGAATAATTTGTTTGTCTGTATACTATGTCAACATATTTCTGTATAATTGATTTTTTGGTTACAGTCATTTAATTTTCGTTTGATCAATAAATCCTATGCAAAGTATCAACTGCAATTGTATATATATATATATATATATATGGAAATATAAATGTGATATATACATAGACTTGTTCAAATCCAATCATACATAGATGGTTCCACCTAGAAATTTAATTACAGGAATAAACATACACTTGTAGATAGAATATGTTTCAGATTCATTTAAACATAGATAATTTTGCCTAGAAATTTAATTACAGGAGAAACATTTCCAGAATTTTGTCATATGTTATAAAATTTACATAAACGACCAGATTTCATTCCTGAAATATTTCACATTAGCATAACCAGATGCATCACATCGGATATATATATAATCATTCAAACAGAGAGAGGAAAGATTAACATATCTGAACTAGTTCGCAGGGAGACAAAGGGGACATCCACATTCCTCCCAACCGTAGAACAGGGCAGCCAAAATCACTTGCCCTATTCACCCCCTAGCCTGACCATGAATCCATGAGGGTGAACTTGAAAATCTCCTCTTCAGCAATGTCCTTCAATTCCAACCAATTCCTCTTGCCTCACACTCACATAGTGTTCATAACAGCAAGGAAAAAAAAATTCAATAGTCTCCTTTCCCAGCATACTTGGCAGTGTCATGCCTCCTCACATATGTTATTTATCAATTTGCCTAGGTCTTCTTTCCCTCCCTTGGGAATTTTCACAACTTTCTAAATCCCTGATTTTTAGGGGCTGCCAATGGCCAAATCATTGATTTGCCACTTGTAAAAATCAGCCTAGAGGTAGTTCCAACATGTTCCCCACTCATGGAATCATGGTCAGCTAAATTTAACATGGTTGTTCCATTTGTCCTCCTGCAATCAATATAAAATATTTTGTTTTCATACAAGTGTCATAGTCAAATGTTAGTTGGGTCAAATCAGGTCTCTGCCCAACATTCATAATAATTAATTACAATTATCAAATTCTAATTTTGGAATTGCCATAAATAGAAAAAAAAATTCCAAATTCGAATTTACTAAAAACAGAATAAATTTTCAGCAAATTTAAATTTCAAAAATATTTTATTTTTTTGGTGATGTCACAGGCACTCTCCTTCTTCTGGCTCGTCTGGTTCACCAAGCTAGAGCTTGGTGGTAGAAATAGTGGCACTAGGTTCCGCGTCAATGATCCATCTTCCCCTTTCTGGTTTTGGCTCAGAGTCAAAATCCCCATCTGATTCAGAGGCTTTCACTTCGGCCACCAACGACTGCTTTGAGCAGCAGTCAGCAGTGTTATGCCAAGGGCTCTTATGGAAGTTGCACCACTTCTCGGTATCTTTCTTTGTCTTTCCGATGTCCTTCTTTTATTTCGGCTTGGACCAGTTGTCCTGATACTGTCCATCTTTTCTTTGTTCTTTGTTCAGTGGGTTGGGGCTGCCCTTTCCTGGCTTTTGTTGTGCGGGGTTCCTAGGCCCAAATTGTCGTGTCTTTTGTTTGAGCTTCTGCTCAATTTTGACGACATATCAATAGGCCGCACCCAAGGATGAGATGTCTAGAAATTCCATTTCAGTCTGGATGTATCTATGTAGAGTCTGCACTGTGATACTTGAGCACCAGATGTCACTCTGAATCATTGATACCCAACTTGGTGTGCAAGGTATGGAAGATATTTGTGAAATCTGGCACTAATGGGTCTCTTTCTTGCTGCAGTGTGGTCCATTTGGTATACATATCTTCATAACTTTCGACATGGTAGTATTGTTCCTTAATAGCATCCTTGAAGGATTCCCAAGTGGTCGTGACTGAAAATAATGAGGTTTCCTCTGTTTCCTTTTTCTCACAGAAATTTTCCCACCAATCTTTGACATGGGGAACGACTTTGAGGAGCACAAAAGTAATCTTTTCTCTATTTGAAAAGTTATGGACAGAAAAATACCCTTTTAGTAGATTCAACCACTTGTCCACAACATCTGCGTCTATCTGACCTTCAAATATAGGAATATCGAAGTTTATTTGTACCTTCAAGTGGGCGGTGCCTCCATTCAAAGAAGATGTGTTGCATGTTGGTAGCCACTGAAGGATTTGCATGAAACTATCCATCATCTCATTCCTCTGTTGCGTGAGGGCTTCCTCAATCAACGGTTTGAAAGGATCTCATGTCCCATCATCTTTCTTTTCTCCTTCCATGGGAGGTATCTTGGGCGTGCGAGAGCTTCTATCCTCAAGAGAAACAAGCTCGAGACCCAACTCTTTGTACTCCGACCTCGTTGGGGACATGCATTAAGACGACAAGGAGCAGACCTCTCTGATACCACTGATACGTATTTTATGAGTAGAATGAAATGAATATAGATTATTAATAGGTGCTTAACACAAAATAACAGAGATACAGTAAAACTGGTTTTCTATTCAATAACGAAATAAGCTAAAACTGTAAAATGCAGCGAAAACAAGCTTGTTGGAATGGTGGCGGCTTATCTCTGAGAAGAGATGTGACGGTAGCACGCATTTGCAAGAAGAAGGTTACAATGAGGCTCTGGAGGCCTTTTTACAATAAGAAAGAATTCCAAAAACCCTATACATCCAAAAACCTAACCCTAGGAGATGAAGTGCCAAAAGTCATGTGGGCCCCGTTTGGGTAAGTTAGTACATCAACTTCTCGAGGTCGTAACTTTTGTATACGGTCTTCGTTTTAGGCATGTGATACCTCGTTGGAAAGGTATTGTCAAGGATATTAACTTTTGGGGATCAATCATGCCTCCGACTATCATTGAGGAGATCGATCCCTAAAAACCTTCATTTAGGCCCTCAAAATGGCCTGGGAAGTTAAAACTGCTAAAAATAGTAAATTGCCAAAATTGTCAGAAAATTGTTTTGAGCCAATTGGAAAAGGTGGGTGGCCACCAATATCCATCTAGATCAGTGATTCTAAGGGTTTAGTTTTGAAACATGTTGTACAAGTAGCTTATAATTCGTCATATGGTCATGAAATATGGGAAGAGGAATCCTTTACTAAAGATGCTCAAAATTGGGATGAGGTTTTGGAAATTAGGAAGAGAAACCATCATATAATTGTGTTCAAATCTTTGTCCATAGATGAAAAAATGTTGGAAATAAACCATGGTTTAGCTATTGAGAGAGAATATGAAGAAGCACGAAGATAGGAAGAGATTAGATTGAAAGAAGACGTTGAACATAAAGTCATTCAAGAAGAACATTCCAGATTACAGAAGAACGATAACTTCAATGTAAAGAAAAAGAAGAACTATGGAAGAAACAAGAAGAAGATTTTTTTTATGAGGAACTATAGAAGAAAAGAAGAGTTGTAAAAGTTGAATAGAGAAGGAGAGATTTTTGAGAGAAACTTAATAGAGAAATATAAGAAAAAGATTATATGAAGAAGAGAAAAATAGAGTTGTTGAGGAATCAAGGTAAGAACAAGAAAAGAATTATAGAAGGATGCAAGATGAATTATTGCAATAGGATATGGAAACCAAGAAAACATCCGATCAACAACAAGAAACTCAACTTGCAGGTGCTCCTAAAAACATTATTGATTTTATTGAAAAAGAGGATGATGTGTCCAAAACAAGCACCCAAATAAAGGAGGAATTTGCTAATAAAATAAATGACCAAGCAACTACTAAAAGTGAAGACCCTGAAGAAACATGAACAATCAATCGAGGTAAAGGATTGGAAGAGGTTTAGGTAATAGACAAAGTTAAGGAATCATAAATAAGCACTTTCACACTCCAGGTAATTTAGAAAACATTCTATCATAGGGTGATAAACCTATTTCCTAGCCTTTTGATGAAGTTGATAACTTAGATTCCATTTCATATGATTATTGTAGACAATCTATTGTTAAGATAACTCATAGGAAGGAAACAATAATTGTGGATAATGCTATGATATGTACTTTTGATGAGCTCATAATGGTTACCAAAAAGGAAGAGGTAAGTGAATTGTTATCCGTTGGAGTATCCATCTCTCAAGTTACCATTGAAAAAGCTAGGGGTGATGAAAATGAAGTTGAAGGCATGAAAAAGGAAATTGATTTCTTCAAGAATCAAGTTAACTACTATAAAGAATCATGAGATTTTGTCACCCCATTTCTGGAAGAATTTTTAGATGTAGATAAGGAAGATGAGAAAGTCAAGAGGAATTTCTTGGTCAAGATCATAGAACTTCAAGAAGAAACTTTGTAGTTGTCAATCGTGCATAAATAAGTTCTAAGATGGAATGCAAAGAAAGCCAAAACATAGGATCAGATTGAATATATAGAAGAAATTTAGAAGGGTCATGGTGAATAGGACCATGATATTAGAATTTTGACAGAGGATGAGATGACTAAAATAAAAGGAACAATATGGTACTAGGGAGAATTGGCTACACCATATTAGGGTCAAGGAAATGATGAATGGGCTACTTGTTCAAAATTTTGGGGCTCTATTAACAAAGTCACGGTGGAAAATTGTTTTCCCAGTTTCGGCCAAGTGGAAGAGTTTCGACCAATGAATGAAGAGTGTTAGTAGAATTCAAAAATATCAATGATAAATGGAAAGAATACATCAAATCAATAACTTTAGTAATCCACAAACACATGCAAAAATATCTCATTGGAGAAATTAAGATGGTTTCCAGGATGGAATCTCTACTTCTAGAAATAGAAATATTTACTCAACGATTTAAAACTAACAGAGAGAACTTGAGCTTTCCCATGGATCAAAATTCTTTCCCATACATTCAATTGTGTGAAGAGTTGTTTGAACATTGGGTTTGATATGATGCCAATAATACATCCATCTAGTCTCCTAGTTCGTCGACATTGTGACAACATGCAAAATCTTGCTTTTCTAATTTTTTGGTATTATTCCTTTTTAAGTTATAAATAAAGGGGGAAGAGAAAGCGGATTTTTGTCTCTAAGGTGGTATTTTGAAAGAATTGTAGTGAATAACTATTTCAAATATAATTTCTAGATACTTTAATTGGAGTCAAGATGTTTTTGTTTTTTCAAGGAATCTCAATACCTTTATTGTTTGTCGTGGATTATTCTACTATTGTTTAAATGTCTCAGTCATCCAGTAAGAATTTCAATTACTATTAAGTTATCTTTACATGATTGAATGTATTGTTATTATTTTTAGTAAATTCTTTGTTAGTTATCCTTTTTTTGGAATATTTGTTGAATTAATCCTGGGTATTTTATTTTCATTTCTCTCAACTTTACGTTATTTATAATTCATGAATGTTACTACATGTAGTAAATAGTTATTAAAGTAATTACTTCTAAGAGAATCAAAATTTGTGGTTCATATTCATCAACTATTCTTATAGGTTATCCTATAGGGCATATTTATTGAAACCCATTATATTAGTTTACTTTCTACAACTATTTATAAAATTGGAAAACATAAAAAGAGAAAAAGAAGAACTATTAAATCCCATTGAATGGTTGTCGTACCAATAACTCGGAGGATTATTCCATACCAAATAAGGAGGATTCTAATCGGGCCTCATCCTTGGGTTTAATCCCTACTATTGAGAATTGGGAATCTAGCTCCCTCGACACGCCACAAGAATGTGCATCTTACACACTATGCCCATATTAGGATATAAAATATTCACTCAGAATTCATTCCCATATTTGACATGCAAGTCCCTTCATTCTAAAACTTGGAGATGGTCCATCTTAGAAGACAATGAAATCAAAATCGAATTGTATTCTATTCGTGTTCAATGAGATCCCAAAAACTATGTCATCACACATCAAACCTACAAAAGGAAGTGTGGTCTACTCTCTTTTGCTAGGATCAATTTCTTCTTAGCATGAACAAAATTATCTGCAATAAGCATCCAATCTAGAATATTCAGATGTTGCAGTTTGTCAATCAAAATTCCTCCATTCCTCTACTAAAAAAAAGACGTGTATATCTATGTTAAGGTAGTGTGTAAGTGATTCACTCTTGCACTTTTTATTACCATGGACAAGGAATCAAATGCATTGAATGTAATCTTACATGCCCCTACATGCTAGTTGTAGGAGACGTGATCATTGGTAAGCTAGTTCACCTACAGGCTAGTAATTCTTCAACCAAATTGTAATGAATGAAACATCATCCCATGATTTGTATCCCTCTGAAATCTCTCTAGTTTCCATCAAACAACTACTTACTTCATTAGTGAAGTTGACCTCTTGTGTTGTTTCCAATATGTGGTCACTTTCTCCTCCTTGGGTTTCCAAGGTAAGGATCTCTTCATATCATTTAGAATTCAATTTACACACTCTTGTCTTGGTTGCGCAGTTTCTACAGTGAATCTCTGGATGAATTCACCAACACTTATCTTCCCAATGTCCACTCAACTTCTAGTGGCGGAAAAATTTATTGGTGTTGTTGTATGTACTTCTTGACATAATATTTTCCTCCTTGTTCCTTTGAATTTATTGTTGGTTTGGGGAATTCTTCTTTCCATTCCTCCTTTGAAAACAGTCTAGCTTGTGGCATGTGGCTTGATTCTCCCAATAATATGCCACATGCCACAAGCTAGAATTATGGCATTTCCCATTGTAGAAATCAAAAACAAGGGGGGGGGGGGGGGGCGACCTACCTAATCCATACCTATGTTCCTTCTTATTTTCTCTCATTGGATGGCTTTCCACTTCTTCTAAGTGTTGGTGTAGGTTGAGTCTTTTCACCTTTTTCATCACTTCCCTTCTTCAATTTATGACAAGAAGGATGGAGTGGTGGTATACTACCATCTTCATTTTCTTATGGCCTTTCTTTTAATGAGAGAGACAATTCTACCATCATTTTTCCTTCACAAATGTGATCTTGGTGTTCATTTCCTTTTCCTTTATGTCATCAAAACCTAGGCCTTCATGTTTAACCCTTTGTCCAAATAAAATGTCACTTAAGATGCCTTGTCTTCTCTTGCCTATCCCTTGTCCATCATACCCCATTTTCCCTAACAATTTCAAACCAATGCCTCTAGTATTATTTAAAAATTCACCAAAATGATCTTGAGAAAGGTCTAAAAAATATGAACTTACCATGCTTGAATCTGTCATGGAGATAACTTCAACAGTCGCAATGGAAGGCATCTTTGATTCCTTGGTCTCTTGCACGATTTCTTGTAGATTTTCCAATTATTTTTCCTTCTCTTCCAACTCTAGTTGCAGTTGAACCATCATCTAAGTGAGCTTGTCCTCCTACCAAATATCTATTTAGATAGCCTTATCTCCAAAATTCACAGGCTACACTATGCTCTTCTCCAAATATATCGTGATAGTTGTGAGGGAGTTTTGATGTTCATCAAAACAATTCTTTAGCAATGGAAATAGTCTTGTCGAGGTCTCAAGGTTCTTCCCCATCTTTGAAATCCTATGGTCATGCATCCAAAACTTATCCTTCAATTGTTTGTTCTCTTCTCAAAGATGAACATTGATGGCATGTAGGTCTTCCAACCTTTTTTTGGATAGGCATTTTGGCTACGTTTTGGGATCTGCACCAGAAGAAGTCAAGGAATCAAAGGTAGTTAGAAGATGGATCGAAGCGTGCGACGGGAGTAGACTTTGAGGAGTCAAAGAGTGAGATAGAAGGATGCACGATGAAGTAGTGCACAAAAGGTGGAAAATGGTTATAGACCATTAGGATTTTGGGAAAATTTTGTCCACTTTTGTAAAGTTCTTAGCCCTATTTTGACGTATAAATATATAATGGGATTTTGGGTAGAAGAGGTTCGAAAAAATGTTAGTGGGTAGAAAAGTTTTAGTAAGTTCGACATATGAGAAGTTCTTAATGCTTGTTGGGTAAGGGAGTCAAGCGAAAGGAAGAATTTGAGGTATGACTGAGGAGTGAAGCTTGCACTGCAGTAGAATGGCTAGGCAGGTTTGGGTAATGTTATTGTTGCATATTTGGTAGCGCAGTGTGCAATTGCAAGAGAATTATCAATGACTAATAAAAGAATCCAGTCATTGTGGACGTATCCCAAGTTGGGTGAACCATGTTAAACCTATGTGTTATGAATGTGGTGTCTTTTCATTTTATGATGTTTAATGCTATGGTGCAATGATGTTAATTATTGAATATATTGTTCATATATGATGTTATAAGGTTACACACTGAAGCATCTAGTAATTGAATGAATGTGAAGTGGGAGAATGTCGTGCATAGGATATGTTGAATGTTAAGTAACTATCAAGTGATGGGAAATATGCACATGGGTAAATGATAGTAAGAAAATGAAGAATGCCTCACTTCACCTCATCACTATAGAACCCTAGTTCATGCAACCCCTCTAGATGCCTTGAGTGAGATTTCACTTGCTATGAAGGTGATGCCAAAAGGGCCAATGTCTAAGGGTTTTGTTGGTATATAGATGATTAACCCTAGATCTTCCCATTGTGTGCCAACAAATGGTTTTGATGTCAGGACCGAGAACTATAATTGAGGAGATTTTTTTGGTCCAACTACAATGTCACTTAAGGTGCCTTGTCTTCTCTTTCCTATCCCTTGTCCATCGTAACCCATTTTCACTAAAAATTTCAAACTAATGCCTCTATTATTATTTTCAAATTCACCAAAATGATCTTCATAAAGGTCTAAAAAATATGAAATAACCATGCTCAAATCTGTCATGGAGCTAACTTCGACAGTCACAATGGAAGGTGGCTTTGATTCCTTTGTTCTTAGTCTCTTGGACAATTTCTTGTAGCTTTTCAAATTCTTGTTCCTTCTCTTCCAACTCTAGCTGCATTCAAACCATCATCTAAGTGAGCTTGTCCTCCTACATAATATCTATTTAGATGGCCTTCTCTCCCAAATTCATAGGTTACACTATTCTCTTCTCCCAATATACCATGATAGTTGTGAGGGAGTCTTGATGTTCATCAAATCGATTCTTTAGCAATGGAAATAGTCTTGTCGAGGTCTCATGGTTCTTCTCCATCTTTGACATCCTATGGTCATGCATACATACCTTCTCCTTCAAGTATTTGTTCTCTTCTCAAAGATGAACATTGATGGCATGTAGGTATTCGAACCTTTTGTTGGATAGGAATTTTGGCTAAGTTTTGGGATCTACACCAGAATAAGTCAAAGAATCAAATACAGTTAGAAGGTGGACCAGAGCATGTGACAGGAGAATAATTTGAGGAGTCAAAGCATGTGACACAAGGATGTGTGATGGAGCAATGTGAAAAAGGCAGAAAATGGTTATAGACCATTAGGATTTTGGGGAAATTTTGTCCATTTTTTTAAAGGGCTTAACCCTATTTTGATGTATAAATATGTAATGGGATTTTGGGTAGAAGAGGTTTGGAAAAAATTTAGTGGGTAGCGAAGTTTAAGTAAGATCAACATATGAGAATTTCTTAATGCTTGTTGGGTAAGGGAGTCAAGCGAAAAGAAGAAGTTGAGGTATGACTGAGGATTGAAGCTTGCACTGCAGTAGAATGGCTAAGCAGGTTTGGGTAATGTTATTTTTGCATATTTTGTAGCACAGTGTGCAACTACAAGAGAATTATCAATGACTAATAAAAGAATATATCCGTTGTGGATGTAGCCCAAGTTGGGTGAACCATGTTAAACTTCTGTGTTATGAATTTGTTGTTTTTGCATTTTATGATGTTTAATGATATGGTGCAATGATGATAATTGTTGAATTTAATGTCCATATATGATTTTATAATATCACACACTGAAGTATCTAGTAATTGAATGAATGTGAAGTGGGATAATTTCAGGCATAGGATATGTTGAATGTTACGTAATTATCAAGTAATGGGAACTATGCACATGGGTAAATGGTAGTAATAAAATGAAGAATGCCTCACTTATGACAGACAATTGGCTTAGGTTGATGGATTGTTGGTTGTCATTGATGTCAACCATTGGAGAGTGATATTGTAGATTGATGTCAACCCGTAGTGATTGATGTCAACCCTTGGAGAAAGTCTGGTAGTGAATTCTGGTAGCACAAAGGTTTGGGTAATGGACCCAATGTTGTTTCATGTATAATGATATTAGTTTTAATATATTTGAAGGTAATACTATTTTAGATGGATATTACATGTCATTCCATTTCCAGTGGTATGTGGAACATCACATAACTCCTCACGGTTAGAGAGTCATTTCCATGTGAAGTTGGAGAACTCAGGCTTGAGTAATGGACCCAAGTTTGTTTGATGTATAACAATACGAGTTTTTATATATTTGCAGGTAATACTATTATATATGGATATTACATGTCATTCCATTTCCAATGATATTTGGAACGTCACATAACTCCTCATAGTTAGAGAGTTCTGGCCATGTGAAGTTGGAGAACCCTCATGAGTCATCTAGAAGCCCCAAAAAGTCAAAGTAGTCAAAGTGGTTTAAGATATTTTTAGAAGGTAAATAATAAAGTGAAGTGATGAGTGTACTATAATTCAAAGTAAATACAAAAGAAATTATTTAAATAATAAAGTTAATGGAGAAATTACTAAGTTGACAAGTGGTTAGAAGTGGGTTAGCCCTAAAATAAG
>ML781280.1:259165-278681 GCA_009831015.1 Picea engelmannii | reverse complement strand
TAAGATGGTTAAAAGGTAACCCCTTGAGGAAGCTACATGAAAGTATAAATAAGAGGCAAGGCTCTCTCATTTTAATCACACTTGAGCATATTGAATATATATAGGTGAATGAGGTAACCAAAGGATATCTAAGCCGAATTTCAAAGAGAAGGTGAAGTAAAGAAGGCTGAAATTCAAGGGAGGATAAATTATTTTGATGGTGCTTTCTAAGGTATGTTATTTACAGGTCAACTCACCATTTTCACAATAACTTTTTTTCTAGAATGATTCAGACTGTGAAATTGATAATCCATTGAGAAAACATATCCAAGTATTTGTGGTACAAATTTCATCTTGTGGGGCGTTGTATTTTTGGATTTACACTCTGTGGAAAATAGGGTTTGTGGTTAGTCCTGAAACTAGTCTAAAACAGGTGTTTCGGGTAAAAACGTCATGACTTCTTCATAATAGATCCAAATTAAGTAAGACCAAAATTTTTTCTTAGAGTACAGTCTTTAGTATTCATTGTAACATTTTCAGATCCATACAACAAATATTCCATGTGGGGAATGCTCTACAAGTTCTCTCTCTAAAATAAGCCAGAATTCAACAAGGTATGTCATTTTTGCTATAACTCCTTTTTTGAGAGGTTCCAAGTAGTGACACCTGGAGGAATTGCACAAAACACACTGAATAACATTGTGTACATAGTTTCATATCTTTATTCATTACAGGTACATAGTTATGATTATTTCAAGTTAGGGTTGTTGACTAATCCAAAACTAGTCATGTGAGACTAAAGAAAAGTTTGATGAAAATGCTAGTCTCTTATTGTTAAAGTTAAGGAAGGTTTGCAGGTATGTGATCATATACACCAGGTATATTATAGAGTTACAAATTAGATTTGGATGATGAAATTTATGGGGGCTTTTGGTTGAGGTACATGTTGGCATGGATGATTTTAGGGGATAAATTTCGCTCATGGGCTAATTTTCCATGGTTTTTTCCAAAAAAAAACTTGTTATTCTAAAAATGATTCTCCCAGATTCCATAATATAAAATTATTTTACGTTACAAATCGCCAAAATTTTATACAAACTATACAAAATCCTTAGAAATTTGAATATTTTTATAAAAATATCGCCAAACATTTAAAGTTGGCATATGAAGGATCAACAATATTCGCCAAGGTTTCTACATTTTAAAATAAATTTCCATCCTTAAAATCATCTCTGCATGTTGGGTACATGGTTGAGACAAGTAGTTGATGAGTTGGCAGATACATGAATTGTATAGTTGATGATATTGGTACATCTTGATGAGTCATGGTTGATAAGTAGTTGATATATGATTGGTACATACTCAGTACATGGTTGGAGGCACTTGTGAGTAGTATTGTTGACACATGGTTTATGAATGATGTAGCATACTTGTATTGGTATATTATTAGAAGCACATATTGATCTTGGTGATGATTATGAGTTGTTGTGTTATGCTTGGTTGATGCACATCTTTGAGAGTTGTCTTGGTATTTGATCTTTGTGAGTAGATCTGATTTGGTTGATAATATTGATGAGACAGGTTGTTGTGATAGGTTGTTCTGACATGTTATTTGTATAGGTTTGGTGCATGGTTGATGCACTTGTTCATGGTACAGGTTGAGGTACAGGTTGGTGCATTGTTGATGCACTTATTTATGGTACATGTCGATAACAAGTTGAGGTACAAGTTGATGCATGGTTGATGAACTTGTTTATGGTACAAGTTGATTTTAGGTTATTGGTATAGGTTGTTTGGTGCAAGTTGATTGGTACAGGTTTACAGTAGTATATCTCACAGTGATATTGTGGCAGTGGTTCCATCATTCTACTTGTATTTCAAGGTGGTTGGACGGGGAAAGGACATGTGGTTGTAGCCACCTTCCGGTTGTATCCGAAGAACATAGGGGGTTGTAGCCTCCTTCTGGTTGTAGCCAGAGAATTGGGGAGTTGGAGATTCCCTCAGGTTGTAGCCTAAGAAACTAGGGGGTTGGAGCCTCTTTCTAGTTGTAGCTAGAAAACAAAGGAAGTTGGTTCTTCCTATGAATGTAATTCTTCAAGACATATAAGAAAAAACATTTCATGGTTTTCTCCCACTTTGGGTTTCCATGTAAAAACACTGGTGTACTGTGTATGTGTATGATTGCTCATTTGTTCATTGTTTATTTACTCTGCAACTATTGGATGATAATGCTACTTTGATATAACACTTGCATATTGTGGTTAAAAAGGATTGAATTGTTCGATTACTGATTCATCCCCCCTCTCAGTAATCCAACAATTGGTTTCAGAGTCAGTTCCTTCAAGAAACAATTTAACCACTGGAAGGAGATCATGGATTATTCTGATAGTAGAGTACCAATGTTTAATGGTCAGAATGGTTTTAAGTATGATATGTGGATAATAAGGATGAAAGTTTTTTTATAGGCTCATGGACATATATTTGGCTATCAGTTGTTATAGGATATGATAGTTCAAAAAGGGCAAAGACTGCAGCCAAGAAGGAATTGAAGAAGAATAAAAAATTAGAAATGGATTTCATCTGGGAAGGATTACCTAATCTGGTAAGAGAAAAGGTTGGTAAATGTTCATCAGCAAAAGAACTTTGGGATAAATTACATGACATATATTCTTCACCCATCACAAATTCAGAAAATGTCAAAGAAGATACAGATACAAATCAAGAAGAATTATATTCACTATGTCAAACATATTCAGAAGATGAAGAGTACATAATCACCAGAGGTATGTTGTTTTGCTTTAATTGTGAAAAACATGGACATATTGAAATAGAATGCCATGAAGGAAATGAGACAAAAAAAGAAATTGAAAAAGAACACAATTATGAGGCAGAATTGATTAGTTCTTTAGATGAACTAAGAGAACAAAACATGTCACTTAAGAAAGAATTGATGAAACAAAAGGAAAGTGTTCACATTTTTAAGAAGCCCAACAGGTCATAGAGAACATAAGAACTCAACTAGAAGAAGCCATAAAGATCGAAGAAAATCTTGAATATCAAAAGAAGTGTTTGGAAGCCAAAAATGAGAGAGAATATATTGACAGATCATCTTAAGGAAAGAACTAATGATCTAAACCATCTTGAGTTAGAGTTTGGTCAAGAAGAGAAAGTACTTGAAGAAGAAATAATCAAATTAAAAATTCATCTTGAATAAGCGAATAGAACAGAAGAAGTCATGAAGTCTCAGATATTAAAGAAAGAAGAAGAATTTGAGAAACTTGAAGAAGAAGTTGTCACATTGAGAAGTAAAATCGTCAATCTCAAAAAGAATGTTGAACAGATAGAAACATCCACATTAGTTATAGAGAATGAAGAGAAGCACTCTAGGTTGATAGAAAAGAAGAATGAAGAAAATAGAAATAGTTATGCAGAAGTACTCAAAGGAAGAAATCATGGTCAACTAGAATCTAATAAAACTATTGAAGATACATCTTCCATAAGACCTTCTGTGTTCAAGCCACAAAGAAGCTTCAATCATGATCATGATCAGTCAAGGAAGAAATTTAGAAGCTCATTCACTCTCAGGTATGCAAATTTCTTTTATGGTCATTGTTTTTACTGTACTAATTTTGGACATAAGGTTGCAGATTGCAGGGATTATAAAAGAAATGTTCAAGCAAGAAGTGCCTATGTGGTTGCACGTAACATTGAGTGTTACAAATGTCACAACTATGGACACATAGCCAGTTCTTGTAGAAGCATGATCGATACTTCCATCAAAGAGAACATCGATATCAGATATAAGAAAGTATGGATAAGAAAACATGAATAAAAGGTGAACAAAGACCGGGTACCAGAGATCGCAATATTGGAAATAAAACGAGATGAAGAAAATTCTACAGAGAAAAAGAAAGATATAAGATACAAAAAGGTTTGGAAAATAACTGAAAGAAAGGAATGACATGTAAATAAGGAACAGGTTCAAGAGATTGTACTTTCAGGAATTGTGGTGAAAGATGAATCCATAGACAGAAAGAAAGAAGTCAGAGCTCAGAGAGATAATGAATCTACCAATGAAGATGATGATGAATCTACCAATGAAGATGATGATGAATACACATCATATCATGAATTGTTCTGAGCCATCTGACTTATATACTCCCAAGTAATATGAATATTAGATAGGGGGAGTCTATGCGATAGCTGTGATAGACCAAAGAACCATCCTTCGAGCAGCTTGTAGAGTTTGAGAAGACATATTCATAGCAGTCAGTTAGCAAAAATACATTTTGATAGATTAATCAAGACTTCATGATAGTATAGTGATAAATGGGTCAACATTATGGATAGTTGCACAAGTAGAGTATTGGAAAGTATGGACAGAGATGGATTCATAAGAATACTTAGCAAGTTTGGACAGATATATGACAGTGGACGAGAGAATGGATGCATATATTGGTTCAGAGAGTGGTTCAGAGACAAAGGAACATTATCATAATGGATTATAATTACACAGGAAATTACTTGAACAATGCTAATGGATTCCAAATTGACAGATATTTTTTGGACACATGTAGTGCATACATCAGTTCACATTCAAAACAGAGTAATGCTCAGAATTAAAAATGACAAAACTCCCTACGAACTATGGAAAGGAAGCGCATACAACAACCTCTACATCAATATATGTCAAAGAAATCAAGGGATTTTTATTTATCAAACTAAGTATATCATAGAAATGCTAAAGAGGTTCGGAATGGAAGATTGCAAACTAGTTACCACTCCTATGAAAGACAGTTTCAGGTTGAGAAAAGATGATGATTCAAAGTCTACAGACCAGAGGAAATACAGTTCAATGATTGGTAGCTTACTATATGTGACACAATCCAGACCAGATGTAATGCAGGTAGTTGGACAGGTGGCATGATTTCAAGCAACACCAAAGGAATCACATGTATTAGAAGTGAAGAGGATTTTCATACATCACAAAGGAACATAAGAGTTTGGATTATGGTATCCAAAAGGAAAGGATCTATCACTTATTGCCTACATAGATGCAGATTGGGAAGGTTTTATTGATGACCGATGAAGCACCAATGGAGCAACGTTCTACTTGGGTGAGCATTTAGTATCTTGGCTAAGAAAGAAACAATCATCAATATCCTTATCTACAGCCGAGGCAGAGTATATTGCAACAATAACATGTTGTACATAGGTTCTATGGATGAAAAAAACTTTGACAGATATATAGGTTGAGTATGATGAGCCCATTCCAATCTATTTTGATAATAGAAACGCCATCAGTATCTCAAAGAACCTGGTTATGCACTCCAAGACGAAGCACATTCCAATTAAGTATCACTTTCTACGGGAACAGGCTGCAGAGAAGAACATCTGAGTTGAATATGTGGGAAAAAAAGAACAAGTGGCATACATCTTTACAAAACCGCTTTCATGGGAAGCCCTTGAGTATCTTCACCACAAACTAGGAGTAATTTCTACTCCAAAATGAATGCTTTTGAATGCTTATCTTATATGTCTTAGATGTACACAAGGAAGCGCCATAAATAGGACAAAGGGGGAGAGATTTATCAGATGCAAAGGTAAAATCTTGGAGAGAGAGCATAGAGGCATGTTTCCAAGGGGAGTGATTGTCACAAGGGAATAATGAGCGATATGACTCCAGAGTGATACCCTTTGTCAAAGGGGGGAGATATTATTCGTATGAAGGGAGAGAGAGTAATCATAGGCTTATAAACACAAAGAAAAATCAAAGGCATGTAGACAGGGGGACCAACCCTAAGGAGAGTTCAGTCAAGGGGAGCATCCCCAAAGGGAGATATCCTTTTCCATTGATGTCAAATGGGGAGAGATAGAAACATTGATGAGGAGTATAAGCATGAATGTTATCATGACTAAGTGTTTCCATCAATGCCAAAGGGGGATATTGTTAGACAATTGGCTTAGGTTTATGGATAGTTGGTATGGATTGTTGGTTTTCATTGATGTCAACCATTGGAGAGTGATATTGTATATTGATGTCAACCCTTAGTGATTGATGTCAACCCTTGGAGAAAGTCTGGTAGCGAATTTCGATAGCACAAATGTTTGGGTAATGGACCCAAGGTCATTTAATGTATAATGGTATGAGTTTTAATATATTTGAAGGTAAGAATATTCTATATGGATAGTAAATGTCATTCCATTTCCGTTGGTATGTGGAATGTCACATAACTCCTCACGATTAGAGAGTTATGGCCATGTGAAGTTGGAGAACTCAGGTTTGGGTAATGGACCCAAGTTTATTTGATGGATAACGGTATGATTTTTGATATATTTGTAGGTAATACTATTATATATGTATAGTACATGTCATTCCATTTCTAGTGGTATGTGAAACGTCACATAAATCCTCACGGTTAGAGAGCTATGGCCATGTGAAGTTGGAGAACCCTCATGAGTCATCTAGAAGCCCCAAAAAGTCAAAGTAGTCAAAGTGGTTTAAAAGATTTTTAGAAGGTAAATAATAAAGTGAAGTGATGAGTGTACTATAATTCAAAGTAAATACAAAATAAATTATTTAAATAATAAATTTAATGGAGAAATTACTAAGTTGACAAGTGGTTAGAAGTGGGTTAGCCCTAAAATAAGGAAAGTGGTTTAAGATGGTTAGAAGGTAACCCCTTGAGGTAAAGTGAAGTGATGAGTGTAATATAAGACAAAGTGGATACAAAATAAATTATTTAAATAATAAATGTAATGGACAAATTACTAATTGGACAAGTGGTTAGAATTTGGTTAACCCTAAAATAAGGAAAGTGGGTTAAGATGGTTAAAAGGTAACCCCTTGAGGAAGCTACATGAAAGTATAAATAAGAGGAAAGACTCTCTAATTTTAATCACACTTGAACATATTGAATATCTATAGGTGACTGAGGTAACCAAAGGATATCTAAGTCGAATTTCAAAGAGAAGGTTAAGTAAAGAAGGCCAAAATTCAAGGGAGGATAAATTATTTTGATGATGCTTTCTAAGGTATGTTATTTATAGGTCAATTCACCATTTTTGCAATAACTTCTTTTCTAGAATGATTCAGATCGAGAAATTGATAATCGATTGAGAAAAGATATATAAGTAGCTATGGTACTAATTTCATCTTCTGGTCATTGTAGTTTTGGAGTTACACTCTGTGGAAAATAGAGTTTGTGGCTAGTCCTGAAACTAGTCTAAAACAGGTGTTTCAAGTAAAAATGTCATAACTTATTCATAACAGATCCAAATTAAGTAAGACCAAAAGTGTTGGTTAGAGTAGAATCTATAGTATTCTGTGTAAAATTTTCAGATCCATACAACAAATATTACGTGCGGGGCACACTCTACAAGTCCGCTCTCTAGAATAAGCAAGAATTCAAAAAGGTATGCCATTTTTTCTATAACTCCTTTTCTGAGAGGTTCCAAGTAGTGACACCTAGAGGAATTGCATAAAACACATTGAAGAACATTGTGAACTGTTTTCAGATATTTATTCATTGCAAGTGCATAGTTATGATTATTTCAAGTTAGGGTTGTTGACTAATCCAAAACTAGTCATGTGAGACTAAAGAAAAGTTTGATGAAAATGATAGTCTCTTGTTGTTAAAGTTAAGGAAGGTTTGCAAGTATGTGATCATATAAACCAGGTTTATTACAGAGTTACAAATCAGATTTGGATGATTAAATTGATGAGGGATTTTGGTTGAGGTACATGTTGGGTACCTGGTTGAGACAAATAGTTGATGAGTTGGCACATACATGAGGTGTATAGTTGATGATGTTGGTACATATTGATGTGTCATAGTTGATGAGTAGTTGATACATGATTGGTAAATACTTGGTACATGGTTGGAGGCACTTGTTAGTAGTACTATTGACACATGGTTTATGGATGATGTAGTATACTTGTATTGGTATATTATTAGATGTACATATTGATCTTGGTGATGATTATGAGTTATTTTCTTATGCTTGGTTGATGCACATATTTGAGAGTTGTCTTGGTATTTGATATTCATGAGTATATCTAATTTGGTTGATAAGATTGTGATAGGTTGTTTGGACAGGTTGTTGGGACATGTTATTTGTACAGGTTTGGTGCATGGTTGATGCTCTTGTTCATGGTACAGGTTGAGGTACAGGTTGGTGCATGGTTGATGCACTTATCTATGGTACAGGTTGATAACAAGTTGAGGTACATGTTGATGCATCGTTGTGTTGAGAACTCAAAACACCCTAAAAATCCTATTTCAATTTTTCACTTTTTGGGTACCACTTGATCTTTGCACTGTCTAAACTCGATTTATTTTGAGAAATGTTTTGTCTTTGCTTGTTCTCTTGAGTCTCATTAGCTATTCAGGTTTGATTAAATTTATGAAACCCCATGAATTAAAAAGGGTTAACACTTAAATAAGGAATCAACAGCCAAAACACTTCACTCGATGCACTCAAGATTTAGCATCGAAAGGAATTAAAAGATGAAAAATAATCACTCAAAAAGCCTCAGTCGCCGAGCGTTGATATTCACCGGTATCAACGAAAGGAAGTTTTGTTTCACAACAAGTATCACATATGGACATCACTGATACTTGATCCCCTTTGGAATCAGTAAAAGGAGAAGGGAGTAAATGTTAACGAAGAAAGAAACGATATTGTCGATAGCTGATACCCGATGCGCTTGTTGGAATCGAAGAAGACGGAATCATGATGAACATTCTAACCACGCTAAAGAGTTTTCCCCAATCACTGATTCTCAAAGCGTTTCGACATCGAGAGTTTTTCAAGGAAGCTAATCCAAAGAAAAACACATGATAGGTTTATCCCCGATCGTCGACCCCCGACACCTTTTCGGCATTGGCGAGCCCAGGTTTATTTTAGAACACACAAGTTGAAGAGAGTCTCGACTCTAACTAATACTCGTGAATTAAGTCACCGGTCTTCAACGCCACATGTCTTTTCCAGATTGGAGAACCGTACATTTTATTCTTACCCCGAGTCATTCTTGGTACCCTAGGTTCAAGTCACACCTCCGCACTAGCTTTTCTACGACAACATTATACGATGATATTGATCGGAATCAGAGATTTTGCGAGGGAAATCGATGAAAATGTTCATAGCACAGCGCTGATCCCCGATCCACCCACTGAGAAAGTGACACAATGGGACGTTTTAGCATTAGATATGATTAGATTTTGGGAATTTAAGGGGGCTAATTAATACCAAATCTCGCATTAGTTGCCACCTCCATCAACCCACCATTTGAAATTACCGATAGACCACATCATCCTCCGTGCCACCTCCATCAACCCACTTTCAACAACTATTTGAACTTACCGATAGACGACATCATCCTCCGCACCTCCTCTGTCAACCCACGATGGACTTAAGTTGCAGAGATTCGACGACAGATTTGTTTGAATTTCACTCATCACCCGAATTAAATGGTTGATACGACACGGTAAGTTCCTCCCTGGTTTAAATTATCTTGAGCCATTGTAAAAGAAACTATTATGCGTTCAAATAAGTTTCAAAGCATCCATAGAAGTGAGACGGACATTTCAAAAGCTGTAGAGTTCCCATGAGTATCAAATAACTAGGTTTAGAAAGATTTACAGGTATGTATCCGAGTTTGTGATTTTTATGTGGCTACAATTTATATATTTGTTATCTGGTTATGTTCTTTGCATAGTATCTAAACTTTGATTTTTCAGTTGCAGGAACAATTCCACCAAGGAAGTTGAACACTCGACGATCACCAAGGGTGTCGAAGCTGAAGGAGCTAGAGGTAGGAGAAGGTTCCTCTCCATGGGTCGCAAAACAGTTGGAATACACTATGAGGTCGGAACCAGTCATTAAGACATCTAAAAAGAAGGTTTTCATTCAACCTCCGGTCTTTGGAGACACAAAGGAAAGAACAGGGACCAAGACAACACTCCCACATTGGGGAGAACTCTTCAAAAAGATCAGCTGGGAGGAATTCTCGGAATACATCTAGGGGTGATTTTAAGGATGAGAATTTGTTTTAAAATGTAGAAACCTTGGCGAATCTTACTAATCCTTCATATGCCAACTATAAATGTTTGGCGATATTTTTGTAAAAATATTAAAATTTATAAGGATTTTATATATTTTTTATAAAATTTTGGCGATTTTTAAGGTAAAATAATTTTATCCTATAGAATTTGGGCGAATAATTTTTAAAATAGCGAATCTCGTTTTTGGAAAAACCATGGAAAATTAGCCCATGAGCGAAAATTAGCCCCTAAAATCATCCATGAATTATACATCCCACATAGTGACCTAGATGTGAGAGCACTCGATGATCACGTATTCCCGAATATTCGATGGTCGTACCTGCACATGGTAGCAAGCAGAACCCCTGTGTTTCCATGTAT
This sequence comes from Picea engelmannii, assembly GCA_009831015.1. Lineage (NCBI taxonomy): Eukaryota > Viridiplantae > Streptophyta > Pinopsida > Pinales > Pinaceae > Picea > Picea engelmannii. The sequence goes on along the minus strand of ML781280.1, from coordinate 268,275 downwards.
ATAACTTTTGCAGTGGCTCATCGACCACACAAATACACATAAGTGTTTAATCAACGACAATAGTGGTGGATGTGTCAGGTTCTTCCTCCCGGTGGAGGTCCAAAAGTATTACAAGATTAGAGACCCTGAGGAGCCACTAAACACAGATTTTGTCGTAAAATTCTGCGAGTGCCACGATACCAGTCGAGTAATGGCCTAATGGTGGAGAGAAGATAATAAATACACCAATCAGAGCACCAACTAGTACTAGATAGCCAACCTAAGGGAGACATACATCTAACTAATGGCTCTCATCTGCCAATTATATGGAGAGAAGGATTGCTCCAGATTTTCAGAAGCATGGATGCCTCTAGCTTACGCAGTGTCCATTTCCAGGAGCGACTTAAACTGGGGAGCCATAATTTATAAACAACTTAGCATATGCATACAACAGGCTCAGACGTCGAAGGAAGGAGAAACACCAACCTTCTACATGGCTTCATATCTACTTGATGTCATGTGTGCAAGAAACGTTTTCGCTCGCATGAACCTGAGCTGGCAGGTTGCATAGCTCTTGGTCCACGTATATTTTGGCATCCTATGGGAGAATAGGTACAAGAAATCCTACTCCCTCATTTGCAATGAATTCATCACACATATTTATTTCATTCTTTTCAAGAAATAATTCTTGATACTATTGGTCACAGCCAAAAAGATGATATCAAAGGTAGGCCACTGGTACTTGGACGAGCGAGACACATACATCAGGGTGTTCGGGACCACCGAAGTGCCACATCTTCTAAAAATGCATGTCCCTGACCATCTTGTAGTGGGGGAGATATGATACCAGACCATCCTGCAAGACTACAATGCCACTCTGGTCAAGGACAAGAAAAGGTTGTTCATACCTTATGGCTTCCATGTGGGCTTCTACATGGTGAAGGACACTACTCAAGCCAAACAAGAAGGGTTGAGCCAATTAGAGTTTAGATTCCAGACTAGCTGATTTTGCAAGAATGACCCAAAGGGTATAGTATTTAAACACGCCTCACAAGTGTCATCTTGTTGGCCATACTCCCATGACAAATTTGAAGATGAAGTCTTCACGAAAAATGCCCAAGACTAGGACTAGGTGGTGGCAAGGATGGTTGACCCAAAAATGACCAGGTTCAGAGCCATGAGCCTGGATGAATAGATGACAATATTAGAGAAATCGACTCAAGAGGCCCTCGGGGCCAAGGAACAAATGATAGCAGCAGAAGCCCCCCTGATAGCCCCGGGGAAAGACAAAGGTTTCCCTATGACTCAGGACATGCGGGAGAGAGGGTTTCTCATGATAGAATAGATGCATTGGATAATTGATCAACTGCAAGATGACCCAAACCTCATAGGAATGATAGGGTCCCCTGCCAATAACCCATATGGAAGCCAGACGGGCCCAAGCAGCCCTGAATTAATAGACATTGATGAAATTACCGGGTTAGATGACCCTGAATTCACAACACCACCAACCAGATTATCGATAGGTGTTTCGACTCAGCCAGAGACAGTTGGAGCATCAGGGAGAGCAAGTGTGCCAAACCCCATAAGCGAATTGATAAAATATATGATGACGAAGAGAGACCGAAGGTATCCCTAGTGACCCCCATACAGATCAAAGAGGAAAAGGAGCTAGAGAAGACATCTTCCCCAGCCCCAGGCGTTCAAATTTAGGGTCTTCCACAGAATGAACAAGAAATCGAGAGTGTCTTAGACACTGAGCTGCCCAATGCACCGGAGACCCAAGCTAATAGTCCAAAGGATGAGCTAGAGATGGTCGAACAAAAGGTAGAAGTGCCACGACAATAAATCGGAGTATCAATGGCCGATAATAAAGTAAGTACCGAGCCTACCCTCGACGCCTCAATTTCAATCGGTACTCAAATCCCCGATGAGAGAAAAATAGAAGCCGGCCTTCGGAGCATAGGGACAAAGTTCAAGAACCCAGTCTTGAACAAATATATACCATCGGGAGCCTGGGAAATATGCTCACCTGGGGAGATCAGCAAATCCCCGAGGTTGTGGATGAAGTCGCTGACATACATTCCATCACTTATGACTGAAAAAGGAAGGCTATTGTGTAGAGTACCACCAAGAAAAGGAGGATCACTCTAGATCAATCCATCCTCATCACCATTGAGGAAAATATGATCAACACAGAGCATGCCAAAATGTCCGAACTTATCGGTGCAAGGATGGAAATCATAGATGCCACCTTGGATAGAGAAAAAAGGTCAGAAGAGGAGTTGGCTGCTTCTCTGAAAGAATTGGAACATTTGCGCCACTTGGTGAAATATAACCAGGACACCACACACGTCGCGGTGTACCTAAGGAGAGAATTCAAGGAGGCCTATCGCAAGTTTACAGATGAAAGACACCTATTCACTGTAAGGATAGCTGACTTGCAAGAAGACACCCTCATGGTGCTGGCCACGTGAAAATATATGCAGAGATGGTATGAGAAAGCACACCAATCTGTGGAAATAATCGACTATATCAGCGTGGTGAAAAAGGGACGAGACGTCGAAGTGCATGGAATCCGGGTACTAAGGGAAAGAAGCATCGACCGCATAAGGAAATCAGTCGAATATTGGGTTAAAATGGCTCAGTAACCTCATCAAGAAATCCAAGATAAATGGGCCAAGTGCGAGAAAATCTGGATCAAGATCAACCAGGTGATGAAAGACATCGGGTTCCCCAAGTTTGGCACACCCAAGGACTTTTTCGACTTGTGCGACATAGTCAAGTCACATGTCGAGCAAGACTCATCATGGGCTGAGAAAATAGAAAAGGTGATATACATGGTGCCAAGTCAGGTGCAACAGTTCATGGAGCACCCGATCAAAGCTCGGGTTATGTTGCAACAGTTAAGTGCCAGAATAGTCAAGTATCCAGCACAAGCAGTAGATATAAGAGAGATTCACTCAGCCCCAGTGGAACAACATAGATTTTTCATATGCCAACACCTACGAGTATCTATTCATCAAGTGGTCAGAGTACGAGAAGAGTCACCCACTTAAGTGATATCCTGAGATGACTCTTAGAAAAACTGACAGAAGAAAGCGCCATGTGGTGAGTTTTGTTTTACTTATTTTCACTTTAGTAGTTATTTTTAGTTAATAGTATGTTATAAATAGGAGGATCAACCTATTAGCAAAGGTGGATGGTTGTTGCAAAGACCCTCATTTTATGGTTTTGTAAAGAACTATTTCGGAGCTGCCTTTAATTGAGAAGTCTTGTTTAGGACCTGAGACAAAGTTTGTGTTTTTCATCAAAAGCATGTATGATTGGGTGTGGAGAAGAATTATTTATTATTTCGTCTCATGAATGGATGTTGTAACGAGTAAGAGCTACTAAATATGTTGATAAGTTATCTAATTCAATGTTTTATAGTTCTTTTCTTTAATGATGAAGATAAATCGTTGTGTTATTATGTGATTGAAGATTAGAGTTAAGTGAATTATTTTATTTTCCATTGTTTATCGCATGCATGTTTTCTTCTGATAAATTATATCTCAGACAGTAATTGGAATACCTGCATGGTTAACATTTTAGTACTAGGTCTATGGTAGAAAATCACTGTTTGCATGCTAGAGTGAAAGGGTTATCCCAAGCTCATCCTCTTCTCCACTAATTAAGTTTGTTCCGACTTTGTCACTTAGTTGGTTTATACCGGCTTTATCTTACATTAGTCCCACCTAAGAGAAAACACAAAAAGAGAATGTATGAACTGAAGGAGAAAGCCTTCACAAGAAAACATAAAGCCCATCGATTATTTTGGTCGGATCGCAAGATCTGGAGAACCATTCCACTATTAAATGCTTTAGAGTCTAATTGGGCCTTAGTGGCGGGTTTGGTTCATGTTTTTGAGTTTAAGGGATTTAGGACCCCTCAACATGCTGATGCACTTGTTTATGGCACATGTTGATTTCATGTTATTGGTACAGGTTGTTTGGTGCAGGTTGGTTGGTGTAGGTTTACAACATTATATCTCATAGTGATAGTGTGACAGTGGTTCCATCATTCTACTTATATTTCAAGGCGGTTGGATGGGGAAAGTACAGGTGGTTGTAGCCACCTTCTGGTTGTATCCGGAGAACATAGGGGGTTGTAGCCTCCTTCTGGTTGTAGACAGAGAATTTGGGAGTTGGATATTCCCTCAAGTTTTAGCTTGAGAAACTAGGGGGTTGGAGCCTCCTTCCCATTGCATCTAGTAAACAAAGGAAGTTGGTGCTTCCAATGAATGTAATTCTTCAAGACATATAAGAAAAATCATTTTGTGGTTTTCTCCCACTTTGGGTTTCCACGTAAAAACACTGGTGTATTGTGTATGTGTATGATTGCTCATTTTTTCATTGTTTATTTACTCTGCAACTATTTAATGATAATGCTCCATTGATATAACACTTGCATATTGTGGTTAAAAAGGATTGAATTTCTCTAGTACTGGTTCACCCCCCCTCTCAGTAATCCAACAACTTCCCCTCATCATTGCAGAACCTTGGTTCTTGTAGACCCTCTAGATGCCTCAAGTGAAACTTCGCTTTATCTGCATGTGATGCCAAAAGGGCCAATGTCTAAGGGTTTAGTATGTGTATAGATGATGAACCCCATATCTTCCCACTGTGCACCAACAAATGGTTCTGTTTTCAGGATCAAGAACTGTAATTGAGGGGAATGTTTTGGAGGCCGAATAAGGAAGAGATGGAAGAATGGATGGAGAGAAAGTAGTGAGATTTTTCTAGAGAATAGAATAGAAACTCTTGGCTCGGTGACGAATATTGGTTACAAAGGTATGTTTTCATAGATCTACATGAAATTTTCTTTGGTGAATTTTCGATAATTTCGACTGAATGGTTAGAAAGGCTAGTGGAGAACACTGGGAGATATAGAGTTGAAGCTCCAAGAAGATAGACTCCTGAATTGATCATACAAATCAATACAGTAAGTAATAAGGTTTCTCATATAATATCCCTAGGCTGAACCCAATTGTAATTTAAATGAAAATGTACCTAAGCTGGTGAGTTGTTTGATACCATTTTTGTATGCACCTTTCATGGCACAACGTGCACATGTACTCGCAGTAAAATGAGAAAGTGTGCACATTCCAGGATACCGCGCATAGCAACTTAAGTGTGTGCGATTTTGAGCCTAGGGAGCCTTTGTGTATATGTTTTGTTTTATAGGCTAGTGAGCCAGTTTTGTGATTATTAGGCCGGAGAGCCTAGATGTTAAAGGTCGGTGCACCTACTTTTGTATATACCTCATAATTAATATAAAATACATCGTTGCGTGCAAATCGACCACAATAAAAGAGTATGGGGGACTAAACTCCACTAGTTAGGGAAAGGGAGGGCTAAAATTTAAGGAAAATGGATAAGCTATGAAGCTTAAGCCAAAATTGAATATTATATTAATATTTCTTAAAGTATAAGGTATGGATAATTATTTTATCCTAAGTTCCAAAGTTGGGGACAAGTGGGCCAAAGTATCTCCCAACATGACAAGTGTCAAGTTGGGGACATGCATACATATTGTTGGGGACTTAGTTCATTTCATATCATTCTTCCCATCATTCAGCCATGATTCCATGACCATTGTCACTCTTGCGGTCAGTTATCCTTCATACATTCATGTCATTGTATTTAAACCTATATCCATAGCCATACTTGTTGGTTTAGCTGGTTAGCTTGGGAGTTGGACTAAAGAAGCAGGTTAACATGCTCGTGGGATACTGAAGAGGTGGGTTGTCAAGCCAGTGAGAAATTATCTGGGTGAGAGAATTGTTGGGAATTGATTTCCTGAAGGTGCTAAAATGCAGCTATAAGGCTCTGAGACTTCCTGTCCAGCATGTTGTTGAAGCCCGGAAAGGAAGTGGGGCAGCCGAAGGACTGTTGAGCAAAGAAGGGGCACACTTCCTAGGTTGGGACATGCATGTGGGGAATGAGAGACTGTAGGTTGTTAGTTTGAGTGGAACCTGTGATGGATACTTTCCTGTTGTCTATGAGCCATTAGCCTGGTTAGGAATTCCTTTACCCGGGTGGAGTTTAGTCCCAGCTCGGGGGTGACCCACTATTGAGAGTGATGAGCAGTGTGGTCTAAGGCTGGGAGGTTTGTGGAAGGTATGCACATAGTTGGTAATATTCTTACTAAGATAAGTGCCAATTGTGTGATAATTTACATGCTGCATTATTATTTACGTGTTCAGTTTTATAGGTTTATCCCATGCATGGTTATAACTGTCAGTATGTTTATGGGTATTTCCTGTATATGTGGCATGTCTATGTTTACTGTTATTTTAGTATTAATTTGTTCTTTTACATAATGTGTTTTTCTATTTACGTTTTATTTATGAAGTTCCGCAAAGGTTCTGTGTGTATATGTTTTAATCGCATGCAGTTCGTAAAATTTATGTGGCATAGCTCAATTGGTAAACTGGGTATGTCATAGTATGTTCCGCGGAGAGAGCTGAAGGAGTTCTCTGTAGTAGCATGGCCCGGCTTGGGTGGTCGGAGATGTTACATCTCACGTTGTTGATTTCTGGTTGAATAGTATACTGGGGGGTTATATTACAAAGTTTGAAATAAATTGTACCCAATATTATAGTGTCGTGGAGAGGGAATTTTTAAAGGGTCCGCGTGGAATATATTTGAGCACATTGTCTACTTGGATAAAAATATTTTTGTGTGACAAGAATGTTATGAAGATGGAGTCTAACTACTAAGAGCCTTCACACACATAGGGGGACTAGAGGATGACCGGAGGATGGTTTGAGAATGGAAAGGATGAATGAGAACCAGATGGATTGACGATGCCAAGAGAAGAGGATACTGACTCAGATAGAGAGATTGGAGTATTACATTGAGGAAAAGGGTTTAGATATAGTAAGAAGGAGACTATGGCTTGGAAATAAGAGAAACACATAGAATTTGAGGTTAGTGACCCTTTTGCAGTACTTCATATCACACCATACAGAGAAAGGAAAATGAAAGAAATGGATCCTTAGTACTTTCCATCAAAAGGAATTCCATCTTAGATCGAAATCTACATCGAACCCATGACCCTGTGGGCATCACTGAGAATTGAAGCAAGAACTGAGACTTTCTCAAGAGAAATTGTAGCGAGTGGAGGAAGTCAGAGAAATAATCAGAATAATGGAAGTAGTGCAATGAAATAGAGTCAGTAAGCATCACCAAGGGTAAGTACAACACCAAATACCATGGAAGGGATACATCATACACTAAGAATGCTTGAGTTTCAGGGAGTGGGGATGGAGGACCTTGAGCAACACTTATTTGTATGCGACACAATATGGACTACGTAGAATTCCCAGGATGGGATGACGAATATTGCATAGTTGGCCATGACATTCAGAGGTCGTGCACTTCTATGGTATATGAATTATCAGAAAACTACACCGGCAGGACAGTCAAGAACTTTGGCAGAGTTTAGGCAAGTGTTGTTAAAGGAATTCAGGAAGCCAAAATCTAAATCTCAGTATATCACATAACTAAAGGAAATTAAGAAAGTGAAGAATGAGATAGTGTGGGACTATGACCAGATATTTAAAGATGTGATGGGTCAATTAACCTTTCATATACCTGATGAGCAACATCGAGAATGGTTTATTGTAGGTCTATTTCTTCACATTCATTGTCCATTCACACAATAGAAGGTCACTTCGCAGCCATAAGCATTGGAAATCACGATGATATTGGAAGCATATCCTGTAGGAAATGGTGCAGGTATGGATCAAGTACATTCATAGTTGGTTGTGATGATAATTCAATTATAATAGATAATGAAGGAAAAGGAAAATCCTGAACATGTTTGGCGTATAATGTGTAAGATAGAAGGCCATCGAAGGGAATAATGTCCAACATTCACGTAGTATATGGCCACAGGAGCACCAAACCCATTGGCAGAATGAGTAGGGTATTACGAGATATGTAAGACATGGGGAAGTCATCCCACTGCTTGTCTCTTACTACATAAGTACCAAAGTACACCCAGGTAGTTATTCTATAATTTTTGCAAATCAGTAGGATACGATGAGAAAGAATGTAACACATTTGAATCAATGAGAGGACGCACTTCAGATGCGTACAAAATATAGGAAGAAAATGTTGCAGCGGAAGGAGGAGTTTCATAGTACAACACTCCAAAGGATTTAATCAGGGTGGACATGGAGGATTTGGTCAGGGAGGCAGAGGACCGATAACTTGTTATAATTGCAATGAACTGGAACATTTAGTGAGATATTTCTCGAATCCTTTCATGATGTGCACGTATTGAAGAGCATTGGATCATGCAACATAAGGTTGTCCTCAAATTATAGTGAAGTGGCAAGTGGGAGGGAACCAGAACCAGTATCAGAATTAGAACCAAAACCTGTAGATGATAGCCGCCGAGGAACGTGACAATTAGCCCAGAGTAGAAGTTGTTACATGCAGCGGAAAGAGAACCAGACCAAATGCGATAGAGAAGGTAAAGGGAGTTGAACAATGGATAAGGAAAGAAGTTGATCCCATGCCATCATTCAATCTACAAAAAGAAAAATAAACCTATCAACAAGCAAGGAAGGAGATATTAGGACCAGACTGGATAACATCACCATCAAAGACACCACCAGTATATGTATGTCATCAGTTTATGATCGCACTATTCCAAAAAGGCTAATCGGAAAGGTAAATACTTTGAAATACTTTCTAAAGAGATGTTTAGAGTTGATGCGGGATGAGACACCATTGAATGCACTACACATAATGATTGATCAATGTACACAAGACAGAGAAGTACCTATGACACAGAAAGTAATGAACCAAGTATTGTGCAAGAAGAGGACAAATACAGAGTTCAAATTAAGTGTGCAGACAAGAGAATATGACATGGACAATATCATCTTAGATTTAGGGTTAGATGTCAATGTTCTTCCAAGACAGACATGGGAGATGTAATGCCCCGTATTTTGACCTTAGGTAGTTAGAACATTGTTGTTTACTAATCTTGATAATTCAAAAGTTTAGCATTTGTTTTGAGTCACTTAGACTTTGTTAGACATTGAGATGTGTACCTCTAGGCCTATTTGTATG
>ML781280.1:197249-230643 GCA_009831015.1 Picea engelmannii | reverse complement strand
GGTTTTTTAGTATATATTCACACTATTTATCACTTATCCGGCGGTTGTTGATGGTTGTCAAATATCGGTTGAATGTCAGCCGTCAAATCATAGGAGAAGCATTTATTAAAGCATTATCAAAGCAGGCTTGATACATTATCAAAATATAGGGAATTTATTTATCAAAGCAGCAAGAATTGCCTGGGAAGAAGCGAAGCCGGCAATAACGCTTCAAACTTCCCAGCCAATGATATTCTGACAAGTACACAAATTTATTATTAAAAAAATGAGGTTTATATATTTCCTATGTTAAACATTACCATTTTTTCAAAAATTTCGAAGTCAACTAACAACTAATTGAAAGTCAGCGATGAACTCATCGCTATAGTCCCTGCCCTTGGCCTTCCGGCAGGGACTAATAATAATCAGTACAAATTATTAATAGTTTACTATACTTAAAAAAATAAAGGTGTCTCATACATCAATTTGATATTGGTTTAATTGTAACTTTCATTTTGTCGTTTATGTTGTTTCATAATTTTTTTTTGGTCGGGTTGCTCTGACCACTCACAACAACATCTTTGCAATTGGCAAGCACTGGCAAAACCAAAACAAAAGGATGGAAGGGGGATTCAGAACTTATTCCATTTCAGCCAAGTACTAGCGGCCAACTCCCTCTGGCGCGTGCTGACTACTCGTGGCATATGGCACTCCATCATCAAAGATACGTACCTCTACCATCATTATGTTATCAGCTGGCTGCAATCAGAGATTGTTACCACCAGGGAAACTTCTTACTTCTAGAGAAATTTAACAAAAACAAAACATTTGATAACCCGTTGGCTCTGCTGGCATCCAGGCTTGGCTCACTCCATTACACTTGGCCGCGATCACATTCTTGGCATGGACGATGCCTCCATACTTCCACCTCAGCTGATAGCTCATTTACACACAAAAAATATATGGTATCTCTATCAAGCTAGAGACTGCTCCAGATCGGCTTACTTTCCTGACAAATGGATCACCAACGACTCACTTGAACTCAACGCAGAGCTAACACCCTACTGGAATACCCTCTGCACGGCTCTTGCACACTTGGGTATCCATTTAAATGATTCAGATGATCTGCTTCAATGGTTAGGGGGTGACCATTCGGGACAACGAACAGTCCAAAATGTCTATGCAACCATCACTAACTCGCTCTAGCACACAAATATCAGAGGCTGGAGAAAACAACTATGGACCTGGCACCTTAAAATTCTTCACGTGGCTTTTGATCACATATAAATTAAACACTTGGGACATCCTTCAAAGAAAGGGTTGGACTGGACCAAATATTTGCCACCTATGCCACAATGATGCAGAATCCGCGGATCATCTATTTATCAAGTGTCCTTTCTCCAAACAAGTTTGGGATAGAATTGCATTGGTACTAAATCTCAAAACCAAATGGGACGGGCCTACTCTCTCAGATTGTTTTGACCATTGGTCCCATAGGGAACACAATCTTATACATCTTCCATCCCTGGTCTGTTGGTCTATTTGGTTGGACAGAAATAAAATAATCTTTGAAAATGAAATCCCTTCCACAAGCTCCACAACTTACAAAACACTTGGAATTTTTAAAAATTGGAATGATTTTCACTCTAGCAAGCCAAGACTGCAGAACACAAAGAAGGTTCCTGACATAGAGGACATTCCAACAAGATGGTTCGATGGAGCAGCACAACCAAATGGCACTCAGAGTGGTGTTAGAGGGTTGATCAAAATCACAAAAAACTCATTCTATAAATGGACCTTCAACTGTGGCCCGAGCACCAACACCAGGGTAGAATTATTCGGTGCCTGGGCCACACTATACTTGGCCTCCAGACGTCACATTGAAACCCTCCAGATATTCAGGGATTCCAGAATAATTATTGAGTTGTTGAACAACAGGGGTGATCTACAAGCTATCTCCCTCTCGGCTTGGAAGGACAGAATTAGACTACTCCAGTTCACTTTCAAAAAACTCAGTGACAAACACATCTATCGTGATCATAACAAATCAACAGACCAACTATCAAAGGAAACTCTTCAGAAAAAAGAGGGTATCATAACATACAATCTATGGATAGATGGTCATGAAGGCCCTCCTCTCTTTCTAACACTTTTTTAAGATCAACTCCTCTCACCTCAGCGGACTTTTATGATTTGAAAGTTGGAGTTTACTCCTGGTCTTTGAATTTCATTTTTGAAGAATACTTGTTTGCTAGTTTTTCTAGTCCCCTAGCAACTTTCTTTGTTCTCGCCATTTCTTTTTTATGAACTTTCCCCCTTTGTTGATCGAGAGACCATTATAGACAAAAGTTTTCTCATTTAACAGTTGTCACTACCGCTGCGATTGTAATCTTTCTGATTTTAGAACACGTTTTATATTAATATAGTTGAGAAATTTCCCCATTGGAAAAAGAACCCTGCACACCCCTGCACATAGGATGAAAACATACCTTCCATACAACATGCTTACAATAGAGACCGACTTAGCTCCACCAAGCATAGCCCTTTCCATACTTTTTTTGTTTCCAACCATCCAACACTGTAGATGTCTCATTCCTACAGTCCACGACATCCTTTGCTCCTCAGAATGTCAAAGAACAAGATAACGCCCTTTATCAAGCAAATTCAGCAAATCCATGAACAGGTCTAGTCTATCTTGCAGCGCCACTAACAGAAGTATAAGCAAAGACACTATCCACATCGAGTACCTCACTCTTTCCAACTAGGTGACCAATTTTGGCTACAATTTTAGAAATAAAGGTTTAAGGGTCCAAAAAAGAAAGCCACTTCGATATAGTCCTTATTCCCTTGTCAAAGCAGTCGATGATAATACTTTCCAACTTGATCTACCCCCTGACTTGGGAATGCATCTAGTCCTCAATGTCAATCTACTAAAGCCGTATTTCCCGACATTGTTTGATGAAGAACCCCATGTTTCAGTCCCTGCCGATTTAGGAAAATGTAAAAACTTTATAGATAAAATTTGTATATGTACGATATCATATCTATATCCTTAACCATTCTCGTTACATATCCATTTATACACACGAAGTTTAGGTCAACAAAAAACTTGAGAGAAGATGCAATGTAGTGTAAACTTTTAAAGTGAAATCCACAAGCGTTTAGGGTTTAGTAGAACTGCACAGGGTTTAGTAGTTATGTAGGGATTTATTATTAAGTTAATTATTGTTAGTTTAAATTTATTTTAATTTTAAATTTATTAAGCATTGAAAAAAAATTTGATATGTAATTTTTTTTTAAAGTTGTTTACATTATAAAAATATATTTTAAAAATATCAATCTCTACACTCTTGATAAATTAAAAGTTAATATGGATTTAAATTAATATTTTGTATATAATAATATATTTTTTTTCATATTTATTAGTATTAATTTTTTTTTTTATAGTAATATATTTTCTAATATATCCCATGTCAATGTTACAGACTTCATACATCTTTTCCCAATATTGGGTTGTAAATTATGCCTCTTAAATAAATAAATCTAGATGAATAATTATATGGAGGTTATTTGTCACAATGCAAGTCAATCATCAATATAAGTTCCCCCAACATTTGGAATTGCAAGTGCATTCTTTCTTTTGGGTGTCAAGTGCTCCCAATTTATATTTGGTAAATGCTAGTGCTTTCATTGATGTTGTGTTATTTTAATTGTTGTTGTTCTATTTAGTATTAGATGCACATTTGGTTGTAATAGTGGTGTCATTATGGACATAGGTACACTATATATAACACAAGAATAGATTGCAACGTATAAATAGGGTAGATTTTGGAAGATAAAGAATGTTAAGGTAGATTGTGGAAGGAAAAGGATCACGAACATAAGGTTATCTAACAAAAAATTCTTACAAGGACAAGCTATGAATAATGAAATGAATATTGAAGGATTTAGATGAAGTGGTATGAGTGTTACAATGTAGATTGGCCAGGCCTATGGCATCATGTGTTTGGAAGTTAAATATGCAACATGCACACTATGTCACTTAGGATTGAAGAAGTGGGACATCTCTAATGCCTTATTCATAACCTAAGAAAGTGATAAAACTTTATGAAAGGGAATTAAATCCCTCTAAAGGTCAATACAATACAAAAACATGGAAAAGCCTTAATTCCAAGAGATCCATGGGTTTTCCTTCAAAACCTATGGACCTCCCAAGGTTTTCCTTCAATACCTACATATACGTGACAAGGCAAGAAAAGCACATGCCCACCACTTGTTATACATGAACAATGTTTTTTTTCAATGAAAAACAATGCAAAGGTTATGTGGAAGATGGAGAGACACCATAAGAGGCCTCCAAAACTCTATAAAACCACAACTTTAGATATCCATAATCATCTTTTGGAGAAGCATTACTACGTTGTTAAGTTTTCATCATAAGTTTGTTTCCCAATTGTATATAGAATTTTTAAGTGATGCTATGTTTCCTATTTATTGTGAGAACATGAGTGGTGTATCTTCCTTTGCCCACTATTTGAAGGAGGATTTGATATTGATTAAATGGAAAAGGATAAAGGAGTTTCCCAAGAGATACCAAACCCACAAAAGAGGAGGAATAGAGAGACAACTCTACATAGGTAACCTCCATTTGTAATTTTCGTTTCCAATTTAATAGAATCTATGCTTCACCCCCATAAATCTCATGTTTTTTTGTGTGTTATTCATGATTTTCTTATTGTGATTTACATACTAATAAGAAATCCATTTTCAAATTTAGGGCCTTTTACATCCATATTCAAGTTGAAGTTCACAATGCTTCAATTTTCTAGTTTGTAGAGGGAAATTATTTGAAAATGATATTTATTTTTGTTGTAGGGAACAACCACTTTGCAGAGTTGGGGCACACACTTTTGACACACACACACACACAAAAAAAATCCCAAATAAATAGATAGTGACTCCATTGGGTTTCACTTTTATTAGGCACTGAGCATTGCAAATTTAAACTTTCAAGTTGTTGGTAGTTGATAATACTTATCCATTGATAATCAACTACCCATAGAGTTCCCAATCCTTCGAAGACATCTACCCAATTTCCAAGTTAAAATCATTGAGACAAGGGGGAACCCCTTCCACTTCTGGTAACCCATCATCTATTAAAGCTAGAAGTATGCATCCTTATGGTTATGGTGTATTTATCTATGACTCTATTAAATTCATACCTGAACATATTCCTTCCTCCACTACTTGGGCCAAATTAGGGTTTTCATTAAGAACATCATTTTTCATCAATGTTCAGCAGATTAAGGATCATCCACCTATGCTTTGTCATTATTTTCTTTGGTTTGGCTTGGAGATTGAAAATGCACCTTCACCCTTCACGGTAAGACAACCTCTTCCTCCCCTCACAAATGTACATTGGAGTTTTTGACCATGACCAACTTCCATAATGATGAAGAACTCTTCAATGCCATAAATTCCTTAAATATTCCTTGAGCTAATCTCCACTTTGATTGTCCTATCGACTAACTTACTCAACCCAACTACTCCACTTGCATTCCCCTAGACTCCATCTTAGTGATCATAATTCATACATATCCTTCTTACCAACACCCGGAATATTAAAGGACAATGAAGGAGAAATCACTCGAGGTGTCGAAGGCCAAAGTTAATGCATACTGTCGATCTAATTCAAGAGTGTTCTAGACCGTTGATCAAGTAGAATGGAAGGATAGCGTAAATGGAAGTGTTAACCGACAACGAGCGGTCACCACTAATGTATGACTTATTTGGTAGGTAATCACTCTGGAGGAATTGCTACTCCAAAATTCGAGAGCCATGAATAACTGGAGTCTTGAAGTAAATAAGAACCGTCCATCTCATTGGGAGATTCGTGATTGTTGATTTTGATAAGTGATCAAGCCCTCGCTTGGCTTAGCACCTGTTCACCACCTGCGGTCGCATGGAATAAAGAAACAAAGGGCGAAAGGAGAGGCAAATCTTAAATTAATAAGCCCGTGGTCCTGCGCGTATGGTCACATGTAAATGGGTTGAAGGAAGTGCCTTTGCAGAACTCGGTTTTTGCAATATTTGCAAAGATATAGAATCGAGTTAAAAAGAAATCGATCCATACCTGTGATCGATTTATGAAAAGCACTCTCACTAAGTTAAATGAATTAACATTAATGTTTGAATAATAATAGTGATTATTGTTAATGTTAAAATGAAGAGGTGCGATGGTCCAAACGAAGGGACACAATGCTTAATAGCTCACACCATTTGAAAGACTATATAAACAAGAAAGAATGGCGAGAAGAAGTGTAGTTGAATTTGTTGAAGTATATATATTTATATATAATGGATTGAATGAAGATTCATTCTATCAGGTTGGTGCCTGTTTACAAGACGGGTCTTGTATGAGGATTGGATTCCTCACATCTCAGTTGGATCTGACATCAACAATATGGGACTTGTTATGAGGATTTGATTCTTCATTTCTCAATTGGATCTGAGAAATACAAGCTAGGCATTGTAATAGAGAGTTGGGTCTCTCATAATTGTTTGAAGATGAAATTAAAAGATTGATCTTATGTAATTTTTTTTTTTCTAGTTTGTATGTGACCTGTGGGACTAGACTATGGCTGAGAAACCATGACTTAGGGGCATCTAAGCCGTAAAAATCACCTGGGGATCGCACCCAGCCTGAGCCACACCAACCCTTAACATGGCTAGATTTTTTGTCTCCATAGGTTTCGAACCAGTGACTTTAACATCACGGAGTGCCTTAACAACACACTCCATCACTGACTATCCTACACCCCGGGGACAGATTGATCTTATGTATTCATTCAAGTTAAATAAATAAATAATATATTTATTCTTTTATATATTGGTTGAGAAAATGAAATAAAAATTTGTTGTTTAGTTAATTTATGAAAAGTGGAAAATTGTCCCAAGTTTTGTGACACTAATTCACCCCCCCCCCTCTCAGTGTCAAGTATCCATTTCAACAATTGGTATTAGAGTGGGTGCCTTCAGCACAGTTTAAACACTAAAGGTAGATTCGAAATAAATGGGTGGACATAACCACAAATGAATATCCCTTATTTGATGGAACAAATTATTTATCATGGAGGAAAAATATGAAAATATATATGAAGCCAAGAGGATATGCAGTTTGGGATTTGGTAGTAAGTAAGCCCTAGCACTTAACTACTTTAAAGAGAAAAATAAAAACTACAAAGGAAGAAAGGAGAAATAATTCAGTAGCCTTAAAAGCAATCCAAGATGGATTGTCAGACCAAGTCAAAGATAAGATGAAGCATTAAAAATCTGCTAAGGAATTATGGCTCCAACTAGAAAAATGTTATTAGAATGACATACAAGAAGAAGATAAATCATATAAAAGTGAGGAACAAGATTCAGATAAAGAGAATTCCTATCAAAATAAAGAACAAAACTCAGAAGAAGAGAATTATTATCAATATAAGGAACAACATAAAGAAAAGGAAAATTGCAATCAGATTGAAGAAAATAATACAGAGAAAAAGATTTCTAATCAGAATGAAATGCAAGCTTTGATCTCAGTCAACAATGAGGAAGACAACCTCATCAAGGAATTGAGGCATACCTCAGTAATCACTAAAGCAAAATTACATAATCTTAAGACTGATTTTATAGTTGCAATATAAGAGATTTGTATGCAACCAAGAAATTATATGCACATTAAAGTTCCTGTGGATGTTCTTGACCATATTGAAAATACAATTATGTGCACTTTTGAAGAGTTGGAGAAACTTCAACAGTTAGATCAATCTAATCATGAATATTTTGAACAGAGAGTTCAACTAGAAGACAAAGAAAAAGAGATCAAAAGATTGAAAAATGAAGTTACTAATCTAACATAAGAGATGAAAGAATTAAAGACACATGACAATAAAAGAAAAGAAGTACTAAAAGAATCAGAAGAATTAGTTAGCAGTATAAACACTCAACTTGAAGAATCTAAAGAAGTGGAAGAAGCCCTGAAGATTCAGTTTACTAAAAAGGAAGAATTATGTAAAATATTAAAATTAGAACTAGTCAATGTCAAACAGATGAATGAAAGGACAAATAAGATTGTCAATTTCCATAATAGCTCAACTATCTTAGATAATATTTGGAAGAGCCAAAGATCATTTGTTGACAAAACTGGTCTTGGATACAATAAGAAAAAAGACAATGACAAATGGAGCACCATTTACAAACATGATAAAGGATCATCCTTCTCAAAAGGAAAATGTACAAGTAAAAATCAATTACAAGTCATGAACTTTGTTAAGGAAGGAAGCTATAGAAGTAAAAAGAAAGAAGAAAATCAAATGACAGATCTTTCAAGCCAAAATAAAATCAAGAATGGAAATGCCTTTAATGGCTATTACTTTTCTTGTCATAGCTTTGGCCATAAAGCAATGGACTACAAGAAATTAGAAAAAGGATATACAAGAAAATCCAAAAACTCAATTAGATGTTTAAGATGCAATTTTGTTGGGAACACAACAAAATTTTGTCATACAATGAGATGTTACAACTGTGATAGGTTTGGGCACAAATCCCAAAACTGCAAGCATTTAAAAAGTCAATATTTGAATAAGTCATCCAAGTCAGTGACAAAACTTAAAAAAAGTTGGAAGAAGAAAGGAGATGAAAAATAACCAAGAACACAATTAGAAAG
Organism: Picea engelmannii; assembly: GCA_009831015.1. NCBI lineage: Eukaryota > Viridiplantae > Streptophyta > Pinopsida > Pinales > Pinaceae > Picea > Picea engelmannii. The sequence continues at coordinate 221,951 of ML781280.1, read as the reverse complement.
AGAATATCCAAAAAGAAGAATATCTCATAGAAAGATATGGAGAAGAAAATCTGAAGGAGAAAGTAAGAAAGATGATATTACACCTGAAAATGAAGAAATTAATAATAAGAACATGATGGGTGAAGGTCCTAATAAAGAATGTGAAATTCAATATGAAATAAACCAAGCCCAAGAAAAGGAAGTACCTATAGAAGAATATGAGACAATATCAAATTATGATGAAGTCATAATTTGTTAGCCAAAGAAAGAAAACACAAAAAGAAGTTTAAATTGGGTTCTACAAAATCAAAGGATTATGCCAAGAGTTTTTAAAACTAACAGGAGAAGAGACCTTGTTAGGAAGAACTACCCTTTTAGAAACAGAGGGGGAGAGTAGTCAGAGGTAGAGAGAGCATATTGATAGGTGGATTCATTCAATTATGGTAGGCAGAGCATGAATGTAGGAGGAGTTACCCAAGTTCATGTTTTGGTCAACAAAATGCATACAGACAGAGGTTGATCATAAGGGGAGCAACCCTTTTCCATTGATGTCAAAGGGGGAGAGTAACTTCATAGAGAAAATCATCATCACAGGGGGAGTTTGTGTATGAAGTTAATGTGTTGCCCTCAATGACAAAGGGGGAGATTATTGGACATATTGTCTTTGATATGTTGTCATTCATGTCAACAGTTGATGTCATTGTGATGTGATGATAAGTTGTTATGATGAATTGTCATTGTTGAGTTATCATTGATTAATTTTTCATTGATGTCAATAGTATAATAGTTAGCAAAACATTTAAGACAGTATGCAGAGATCAAAGATCAGAAAGAAAAGTGCATTGACACGATCAGATCAAGGCATGACCGTTGGATATGCAAGAACCAAATCAAGGGTAGGGATTGATTACGGGGCACGAAGGGAGAACTAAACAATGTGTTAATTCCAATCCTGCAATTAGTCTAGACCATCAAATTACAAGAGAAGGATTGTTGGAGGACTGGTCAATGATCATATCAAGTCATGACCATTGGATCAAGTTGAGTGGAAGGACAAAGTAAGTCATGGACCATAGATCATGGAAGTGACATATGCATGGTCAACCCGACATTGACCACTTCGGGTAAAATCGATCGAAGGAAATGTGCATGAAGGACTTTCAGCTGGAGTCGAAGTTCCAAAGTAAACGTGAGCCATCTGATCTAAGGAAACACTTTGGAAGATATCAAGACCATCAGATCATGTTTAGTGGAAGGACAGAGTAAGCAACAAATGTTTCGAAGTAGATGCATGTCGTCTAATCTGAGGAAACACTTTGGGAGATATCTTGACTGTCATATCGAGGAAATTAGAAGGATAGGATAAGCAAGGCCAAAGGCCCGAGATCCTGAATAGTCAAATTCTCGATAGATGTTGGATAGTGTTAAGCCTTTTCGGGTTAAAGAATGATCATTAGATGAAGTCAAGTTACTTGAGGTTTACACTTCGGGGAATATTACTTTGAGAGAATTAGGAAGTGGAGAAATAGAATTACTCGAAGTCTCGATGACCAAAGTCCCGAAGTGGACATGAGTCATCCGATTTGAGGAACACTTCGGAAATCATCCCGACCATTGGATCAAGTTTAGAGGAAAGATAGGGTAAGCCACAAAGTGTCTCGAAATAAACGCAAGCCATCGGATCTAAGGAACACTTTGGGAAATATCCTGACCATTGGATCAAGGAAAGAAGAAGGATAGGATAAGCAAGGAAAAAGGCTTGAGATCCTGAACACCCAAATTCTCTAGAGTCGTTGGATTGAGTTAATCCTTTTCGAGTTAAATGAGGACCATCAGATCTGGACAATACATGATGGTCGTTGGATCAGAATAATGGTCAACTTCGGCGCTAACCACTTCGGCGAAAAAAAGGATTCGGAACATATGAGTTCACTGGAAGTTCGAAGTTCCAAAGTCTCTCTCAGCCATCGATCTGAGATACATTTCGGGAGTTAGGACAACCGTTAGATCTAGGAGAAGAACATGTGCCACATCATAAGACTACGTCAGTAATGACATGTGGTGCAATCAAATGATGACAAATGTCAAAGTACAGTTGCCATTTTAGGTATGAAAAAGTCACGAATCTAAGTGACCTGTGGTAGCCACTCAGTCAGTTCCACGTCAACAAGTGACGCTATAAAGTTACGTCACTCTGGGATTTTTTACTTCGGGAGTTTCACAATCATCAAATGCTTGAAGTCCCAAAGTTATGAAATGAATGAGAACCATTCATTGTGCAAATAAAATCCAACTATATGATCTACTTCGGTGAAATGAACTTCAGAATATTAAAGGACAATGAAGGATAAATCACCCGAAGTTCCGAAGGTCGAAATTAATGTGTTCTGTCAATCTAATTCGGGAGCGTTCTCGACCATTGATCAAGTATAGTGGAAGGATAACATAAGTGGAAGTATTAACCAACAACGAGCGGTCACCACTGCTGTATGACTTATTCAGTAGGTAATCACTCTTGAGGAATTGCTACTCCAGAATTCGAGAGCCAGGATGTAACACCCCCACGCTTAGTGCGAGAACTAAATAAATTTTCTCGTTCACGAGCCATATTAGCTCTTCGATTTCCTGCTAAAATCTCGTTATTTGATCCTCAGGCCCTACTGAAACCCCACCAGTGTGAACATGCAAAAGGCGTGGGCTTCACCTATGCGACCATAAGTTGTGACCGCACACTTGTAAAAAGGAATTTCGCATTTTGGGACTTCAGGACTTCTGCATGCGAGTCAATCCTGACTCCTGTTTCACCGAATCCCCGACCTCCGGTTTCTCTCCTAGGGCCAAATCTACGGGCCTGATCTATCCCCTCGATCAACGACTATGGTCATGTCATGATTTCATAGATCGGGGTAATGAACGTGATCTAGATTTTACTTTTCGTTCCCCGAAATCTCAATCTCCATTAGCTCCTCCCTTAATATTCCACCTATACGACTGGTTGCCACAACCTGGGGCTTATTCTCCAAACTCGTCGGGACTTCGCATTTCGCAAAGTTGGAACACAACCAACACTTATATTTCTAAAGCCCGAACCCTGAACTCCCAATATCCTCGCGATCATATCTACGATCATGGCCCTCCTATGATCCGACAGTTCAGATCAAATCGTGAGTTTTAGTTTCGCGAGTTCACCAAACTCTACCCTTTGACTTACTTTAGCAGTGAGTCAGTGAGACGTTGATCCTTCACCATGTGTCCTCTGCCGGTGGATGGTTCCAATTACTTAGGGACTTTCAAGACTTTGATGAGTCCACTCTCCCGCCTACACAAGGGTTAAGATCGACGGTCAAGGTAGCTCCCGATGGATCCTGGGATCTACGGTCCCGATTCCATCGCTACTTGCAAAGACTAAAGGGGTCGAGGAGTTAACGCATGTGCTCCTCCTCTAGATCCATTGGTCCTAATAGACCTGGGATTATTCTAAAAGGATCTCGTCTGTTCGTCTACCAAACAAAAGGATACTCCCTTTTAATAATTGGACTCGCTATCCTTTCTGAACTTGGGTAGCGAAATTCAATCTCTTAGAGCTGCAAACTCCCATGATTCTGAAACCTTCGAGAGATAACTCCTTCTTGCACAGGTTTTCCAGATTAAGTTCACCTAAACCTTTAGATGATTCTTGGGCAAATTATCCCTACTCTTAGTCAGGTTTCTGGATAATGGCTCGGGTGCGCTTCAAATTCCCTAGGCTACTAACCTGAATGAAGTGCCTTCCTAACTCACCGAGTTATGAGATATGACACCGATGCAAGGTAACCTTGTGGGTTTACCATAGAGGTAGCCATACCAAGGATCTTACTCTGACTATAATACATGATGCTATCCCCTGGGGAAGGTGCTTTCGAGGGATTAAACTAGAACACCAAAAGAATCAGGCAGATGGGACGATTCTCAGTGGAACAGACTCATGCTCCGGACTTACTCAGTTTATATAGAAACCAACTGTGGCATATAAGTATACACATGCATTCATTATTTCCAATCTAAAATACCAAGAAATCATAGCATACAAAAACCATTTATGGGTGTATAAACATGAGCATGTATCTGTAAATGTGTTGAACCTGCACAAAATAGATCTAGCTAAACAATGATACACACATTTGCAGAGAGAATTGAGAAAGAAGAAGCAAGAGAGAAAAGAATGGAAGAATTCTCATTAACCGTTTCCACACTCAAAGAGTGAATAATTTACAATAGATATAGGATACATGAGTAACTAATGAGCCATAGTGGTGGCCTAGATTGATCTAGACACACACCAACAGTTATAAGAGTAAACTTCCACCTACTCTAGTCTCTTAGGCAGTTACAGAAGTGAACTACCACCTAACTGAGTTAACTAGTCAACTAGTCTTCAGTTAACTAACTGAACAAAGAGTAGTGAGTTGGTGATGATCGCAATGTTGCATGGTGACAAAACCAATGCAACACCTAAACTCAACTCAACTAGTCAAACTGAAGTGTCAATTGAAAGAGAATATTATCCAAGTGGAATATTCTTCCCTAAAATATAGGAGACTAGATAATGACTAATTATGACTAATAAACAAGGAAAAATCTGAGGAAAAAAACATCCTAGGTGTGTGTGAAGTAACTCCAACACCCCCCTTGAACATCACTATGGTGAAAATAATGAATGGGTCCCGGCAACAAGGCCATGTTAGGTACCCAAATACAAAAGATACACTGAAATAAAGTGAGGAAAGAGGGAAAACCTCATGGGAANGTACAATGTATGTAAAAAAAAATTGAGAATGAACAAAAAAACAGTTGCTAAGCAACCTTGTCCTTCACTCCAAGAAGACCTCACAACTCTGCAAGTTTGTGCTTGTTGAAGATTTTGTTGAATATGTAGATGTCTGCATGGATATGATGAAGTAGATGCATCATTGATATGTCCACACATATCCACTTTCTCTTCTTGTAATGAAGAATATCCAAACAAAGTTTGGATGAAACTTTTAAAACCGTGCGGTCGTTTCCAAAAAAATGCTGAAATTTTGTTGATTTTAAAAGGATTGTAACTTCACTTTCCGGACTCCATTTTGGACGATGTTTTTTTTGAAATTGGATATTTTCCTGAGAGGAATTCAAATATCCAATTTTTTTCTACAAATGTTTCTTAGAAAATATCATAATTTAGTATGATGTGCGTGGATCCCTTTTTGTCTCCTGAGATGCATGCATTGCGCATGGAAAAGTGCCTGCATGTGACTCCTGAGATGCATGCCATATATATTCCACATGAATTTCAGAAAACAAATCTGAAATGGAGTAGACATCATATTCAATTATTGGAGTACAAATTTTTGCAAATACTTGTGTAGAAGACTCTTCAGAATAAGAGGCTTTATCTTCCAGTGGCTTTTCTACATTCTCTATCTTGTCAACATTTTGCATGCATTCTTCCTTATTCCAAAATAAAACCTCCAATCTACTCCATAATTAATTTGGAGTGAATTCTTGTGAGTCATCATATACTTGATGGACATTTTTGAGAGAAATAAAATAGAGGATACATCCTATGGCCATATCTTGTCTATTGAGAAAGTCATTTTTCTCATCGACAGAATCAGGCTCTACTTCCATTTCCATAGTTATTTGGTACAAGCCTCTGCATCTAAGCATAAGAATAATTTTTGGCTTCCGTTCCAAATAGTTATGAGGCATGAGAAGTATTTCTGGTGAATAATCCATCTTTTTGTTGTCTTCAATCTTTTGAACCTGCAAAAAAATTTGGTGTAGCTTTTGTTTAACAATTCATCAGCTCTGATACCATGTAAATGTGTTAAACTTGCACAGAATAGATCTAACTAAACAATTATAAACACATTTGTAGAGATAATTGAGAAAGAAGAAGCAAGAGAGAAAATAATGGAAGAATTCTCATTAACTGTTTCCACACTCAAAGATTGAATAATTTACAATAGATATAGGATACATGAGTAACTAATGAGCCATAGTGGTGGTCTAGATTGATCTGGACACACACCAACAGTTACAAGAGTAAAATTCCACCTAGTCTAGTCTCTCAGCCAATTATGGGAGTGAACTGCCACCTAGTTGAGTTAACTAGTCAACTAGTCTTTAGTTAACTGACTGAACAAAGAGTAGTGATTTGGTGATGATCCCAATGTTGCATGGTGACAAAACCAATGCAACATATAAACTCAAATCAACTAGTCAAACTGAAGTGTCAACTGAAAGAGAATATTCTCCCCTAAAATATAGGAGACTAGATAATGACTAATTATGTCTAATAAACAAGGAAAAACCTTAGGAAAAAGACATCCTAGGTGTGTGTGAAGTAACTCCAACAGTATCCATGATATTCAATTCAAAATACAAGGCATAAAACACTTATCAGAACCACATGGCGTGATTCGACTACTAAGAGGGGTGCTCGTTTCCACCCAACCATAGGCTCAGTGACTCCAAATGGATTTACCACTAGCCACCCCCAAGCTAGACCACAATGCTCTGAGATTCAATCTCTTACGTCTAGCTCAACGGAAGTCAAGGACAAAGGTTACTCTCCTTCTCCTGATACAGAAAAATAATTGAGGATGAAGGTTACTCTCCTTCTCCTGTGTTCATAACCCCCTGTGATTCTAGAGTTTTTCGGTTCTCTTTCGCGATCCCTATCACATGCGCTCCTCTCCCCTTTCCCACACTTCTTTTCTTTCCTTTCTCTGCGATATTGCGTGTGGCGCAAATTCCCCCATCCGTGGTTAGGTATGAGAGCTTTTATGGATGGGAAGTTCGCCCCATCCCCTCATTAACTCTTGAGGAGCCTCCCCACCTACCATCCTGACAAGAAACTCATTCCAGGGTCAGAGAGTTTCTTTGATATTTGAGCAAGTAAAAACCAGTATGGTATTGGTTCGGTGGAAGTTAACGCACCCATTCTAGGTCCCTTCCACTACCTTTTATTATCCATTGTGGTCTCTTTTAGCAAATTCCCTCCTCAGCAGTCATGCAACACATAATCATAACATAATTTACATTCATTGACCTTTTATACAAAGGTCCATCAAATCAAACATTCACATCTTGAGTTTTCCATAGTTCTTGGCCAATATAGTTATTTTTACAAACTGGGGGAAACAGGGTATTACAATTCCCTCCCCCTTAAAGGAACATCATCATCGATGTTCTATCTATCAATATGACGTGTATGTACATAAGTAAACAAAATCAGATATGCCTCTTTCATGGAATCTTCCATTTGCCATGTAGCCTCATCTGGGCCAAAATGCTTCCACTGCACCTTGACCTATGCAATGGTTCGGTTCCTGAGTGGGGTTTTCTTTCTGTTCAGTATGCATTGAGGTTCTAGCAGGAATTATCCCTCTGGTTCCACTTGGATCACAGACCAATCAATTATATGATTAGAATCATGTACATATTTCTTCAATAATGAAACATGGAAAACATTATGTTCTTTTACTGTGGGAGGAAGTGCTAGCCTATAGGCTACAGGTCCCACTCTATCTATAACTTCAAAGGGTCCACAATACCAAGGTGCCAACTTGGCATAAGCTCCCATCCTCAGGGAACTCTTCCTGTGTCTAACTTTGAGATATACGTGGTCTCCTGTCTTGAATTCTCTTGGAGTTCTCTTTCTGTCGGCGTAACTTTTTTGTCTATTCTGAGCGACCTTCAGATTTTTCTTTATTTGAATCACTTGTTGTTCCATTTATTTCAACATGTCAGGTCCAATAGTAATAATGTTCATGAGATTGCTCCAATTGACTGGAGTGTTGCACGACCTACCATAGAGGACTTTGAAAGGGCTCATCTTTAGTGATTCTTGGTAGTCGTTATTGTAGGCAAATTCCACTAGTGGCATGTACTCTTCCCACTTTTTAGGTTGATGCATTACATGCATCCTTACCATGCCTTCTAATATTTGGTTCACTCTTTCCATATGTCCATCGGTTTGAGGATGATAGGCTGTGCTAAACAATAGTTTGGTCTCCAGACCAGCCATCAAGGATTTTCAAAAGTTTGAGGTAAACTTTGTGTCTCTGTCAGACACGATCTCCTTTGGCATGCCGTGTAGTCTGAATATCTCCTTCATGAATATGTTGGTGATGTCTATCACCTTGAAAGTCGATTTGACAGGGATAAAATGAGCGGACTTTCTCAATTTATCCACCACTACCATGATGGCTTCATTTTGCCTAATCGATGTTGGTAATCCGGTGATGAAATCCATGGATATTGTCTCCCATTTCCATTCCGGGATTGGTAGAGGTTGTAATAATCCTGCTGGGTGCCGGTGTTCTGCTTTAACTCTTTGGCATTCTATACATTTGGCTAAATACTCAGCTATGTCTTTCTTCAATCCAGGCCAATAAAATTGTTTCCTAGTGGCTGTGACCATCTTCTGGTATCTTGGGTGACTAGTATATGGTCTTTTATGTAGTTCATCCTTTATGAACCTCTTTAAGTCGTCACAATATGGAATACACAATCTTCTTCTATAAGTTAGCAGACCCCCATCTAGCATCTGGTAGCCTTCATACTTTATCCTTGAGGGTTCTTGCTCCAGGTACGAGGTCACGGTCTGGAAAAATGCATCTTTTTCTTGTGCATTCTTGACTCTTTCCTTGATATTCGTCTCGCAGGTGCTCACTGCTGCCAGGTGAATTATTTTCATATTCCTGCTAAGGGAATCGACAACCTTATTTTCCTTTCCTTTGATATGTTTGATTTCAAAATCAAACTCGCTAAGGAGGTCCATCCACCTAGCTTGTCTAGCATTGAGTTTTGGTTGGTTAAATAGGTATCTCAATCCACAGTGGTCTGTCATAAGTACAAATTTCCTACCCAGGAGGTAATGACTCCACATTTTCAAGGCGTGCACTATGGCGGCCGACTCTCGATCATGGGTCGCATATTTGACTTCATGCTCATTCAATTTTTAGGATTCATAGCAAACTGCACTTCCTTCTTGCATAAGGAATCCTCTTAGCCCTTCCTCGCAGGCATCTTTGCACACGAGGAAGTCATTTTCAGGATCGACGATCTTCAGCACAGGTGCATGGGTCAGAAGGTATTTCAGGGATTAAATTCTTTCTTCACATTCTTGTGTCCACATGAATTTAGCTCCCTTCTTCTGGAGGGCAGTGATTGGACAACCAATCTTGGAGAATCCTTTTGTAAATCTCCTATAGTATCCTGCTAAGCCCATAAAGGATCTGATATCCGAAACATCCTTTGGGGTAGGCCATTCCATGATAGACCTGATCTTGTCAGGGTCTACTGCTACCCCTTCTTTAGATATGGCATGGCCCAAGTAATGTATTTTCTTCTGGAAGAAATCACACTTGCTAAATTTGGCATAGAGTTGATGTTCTCTCAGCACTTGAAGAACAAGTCTAAGATGTTCCTCATGTTCCTCTCTATTCTTGGAGTAGATTAAGATATCGTCAATAAATACCAGTACAAATTTGTCTAGGAATTTGCTAAGCACATTGTTCATTAAGCACATAAAAGTGGCAGGGGCATTGGTTAATCCAAATGGTACTACTACAAACGCATAGTGACCAAATCTCATTCTGAAGGAATTTTTTTGGATGTCTTCACCCTTGATTTGGACATGATGGTATCCACCTCCCAATTGATTGAACAAGTCATCGATCCTGGGTAAGGGGTACTTTTTCTTTATGGTTACCTTATTGAGTTGTCTATAATCTATGCATAGTCGCAGGGTACCATCTTTCTTTTTCACAAACAAGACTGGTGCTCCCCAGGAGACACGCTGGGCCGGATATAGCCTTTGTCCATCATTTCTTTTAGTTGCAATTTAAGCTCAACTAGCTCGAGTGTGCTCATCCTGTAGGGTTTCCTAGACATTGACACCGCTCCTCGTGCAATTTCTATTGAGAAGTCAATGTCCCTTCTCGGAGGTAGACCCGATACCTCTATCGGAAACACATCTCTATATTCTCTTAGTATGGGGTGGTCTTCGAGGCTTGGTCTGTCATCCTCAACTGATTTCAACACCTATATTGCATAAAGTGGACATCCCTTTCTACAATAATTTCTCATTTGAAGAGCTGATATTTGTCTCATCGAGACAAGTTTCTAGATCCCTTGAAAGGTTATCCTTCTTCCTTCTTCACTTACACATTCTAAGGTTTTATGGTAACAATCCAATATGTCTTTATATGTGTCTAGCCATCCCATACCAATCAATAGGTCATATGATCCTAGGGGTAGTATGTTAAAGGTTGCTTAGGTGGGGAATTCACCCATAGTGAATTGGCAAGCTGGTATGACCTCCGCTACCTTTCTTTTGGTGCTAGTGACTGTTGTGAGTGGGAAATCCCCCTATGGACTAGCACTTAGGGTTTTATCATGCATGCATAAAAGACCTAAAGATTCCTACTTTTTACCATCATGCCAGACCTAATCCCCATTATTCTTAAGCAAATACACAGTTAAGAAGATCAAGTGAACATACCTTATTTCTGGCGTTTGATATTGATCCCTCTTCATGCTTGGTCACTCTTTGACTACAACTCTCCTTCCAAGGCTGACCTGCATTCACAAAAGACAAACAAAGAACTCCACATGCATATGATCTACAGATTAATGGGTTAGAGATTTAATCAACATGTACGCAATAAACAATGAACACCTCATATGGTGGGATGGGAAAAGTACTTCTTTATTATTAACTTCACTAAAGAAACTTACAATGATGAATCCAGCCACTGCTCCATGAATCTGGTCCTGGGCTCTTCTTTTACTATGCACCAACTGTTAACACACTTGCTTCTCTTCTTCGTTGAAATCACAAAATGGTTGCAGAATCTTGGGCAAAGGGGAATACGAATTTGGGTAGAGTTTCTTTACTTTGTTTTTCCTCCTTTCAAATGGGACCCCTACCCCTTCTTTTATAGGCTAGAAGGAGCTAGGTATTTGGTCGAATGACCGGCCATGCATGGCCAAAAGGTTTAGTTAACTTACCCAAAGTTGTGTGTTCCGTCAACAAATTTCATTTTTTCGTGCTTCTGAAGGTCCACGTGGGCTGTAATGGGTCAGCTAGCGTGGACACTGTAGATACACGCAGGATGTAGTGGAGCAGGGTGCGTGGGCCTTTAAAAATGGTGTTTTTAGAAGAGTTGTTCAGTAGTGGCTTGGCAAAGAAGGAATATGAGATGGCCTGATGCCAGGTAAGCATGTTTGGTGCAAATTAGGGTTATAACAGATGCCCCCTAATGTGTGAGGTCAGAAGAGTATCTGATGGCCGAAATACATTATCAATATTCACCAACGTTCCAAACAAGTGAGCCCAGGGACTAGAAATCGGGAGGTGCCATCTGCAAAATGAAAATTGTCTCACCGAGGCGGGCATACCCATGCTCGGGATGAAATAAAATCATGGCTACCAATCAAATACACTGTAGATCCACATCATATAACTATATAAAGTGTATCTGCGAGAAATACTCAACGGACCTACATCTCAAAATAAAAAAGATATACATGTATAGTATCCATCTTCTAGAAGATGATAAGGCCTAATGGCTGGAGATGAGGTCTTCAGAGCTCGAGAAACAACTTCAAAATATTCAAAATTAGGGTAGGAGTGTAATATGAGTGTATGACTTCACTACCCATAGGTCTTCGACAACTCGTCGGTCATGGACTAGAGAATCTTGATGATCAGACTGGAGGATTCATTGATTTTGAGCAAAGACTTGATTGGACTTTCAGAATGGCCGGGCATGAGGGAAAGAAACAAACTATAGAGGGGCCAACTCAGGCTTGGTAAAAAATTCCCTTGGACAATAAAATGACAAATTATGAGACTTAGGAAGCATGGCATTGACATAAGTTCACAAGGCAGGAGGCGATGCAAACTCTCCATATGTTTGGAAGAATAACCAAATGGAGGAGGACACAACTCTATGTAGCAAGAACAACTTCCTAAGGTCATATTAAATCCCAGGGTTTGACGAACAAACGAAAAGATGTACTTTATCCAAGGGCGACTCATTATGCTGCCAATACAAAGAAAATACTTTTCCCTTCCTCTTTTTGGGGTATATTTGATTTTTTTTTTTTTTTGTCTTTTTCAATAATTTTGAAAAAAGAATAAAAGAATGTTACATTACAAAGGAGGGATGAGTGTTGCAAACATGCAAGTTCGAGGCACAATGACAAGACTAATGTTCAAAGTAAGGGCACTCAGGAAAAACCCCTCCTGGGGCCAAAAGTGTCAGGACGCAGAGACAAAGTGCTACAGGGCTTGCGTATAAGGCATGCTTCAGATGGTTCAGTTGAGAGCAACATGGAGCCGGCATTAGGTCGAAGATGCAGGTATGTAAACGTGGTTAAAAAAACACACAATGGTAACGTCCTTTGATGTAATTTTAACGAACCCAGAGAAGGTAAGTTCGATGGTTTTTCATATTTAGAGAGTCTGAAAAAACATAAAAGCTTACTCCAATGGGGTACCTTTTTCGAAGGTAGTCTATGTTGGTTGTGGAGCCGGATTATGTTCCTGATTCAGAGGTGTTTACTTTCAGCCGTGTTTATACCCCATGAAGTATTTACACCCCAAAAGTATGTAAACTCTTCCACGCGGGGGAGTGTAGAGGGGGGGTACCCCCTCTACGAGGTCCAGGGGGTCTATCCCCCCGGCTGGGGGGTATGGGGAAAAGAGGGGGTTCAGGGGTGAAGCCCCCGAAGGAAAAATTGCCTTGTAAATGTATATTGTGATTTCATTGTAAATCTGGACCGTTCATTATAAGGTCGCAGATCTAATGGTAGAGATTATGTTAGGGTTTTTTTCCCTAGAAGGCAACCCTCTTTTATGAGGGAAATGTATTGTGGCGATGGTTGGATGGCGAATATTGTATTCTGAGATAGGAGACTGTGAGAGAAAGAATAGGAAGTTACAACAAGTTTGTTGTAGGTTGTATCCCTTCATATGATGGATAATAATAAAGGAAGGACCTGGCAATTTCTCTGGTGGATGTAGCCCACACTGGGTGAACCACGTAAATCTGTGTCTCTATTGTATTATGTATCTTTTGTGTTTTGTTTCTACATTTTTTTTATTTTATTGCTCCATGGTCCTGTTTTTCTAACAACTGGTATCCGAGTGAAAGGTAACTCACAGGAAAAGAGGGTTCCTGGTTCAAGTGGGAGCAATGTTGGAAGATGGAAAGTTTAGGGTCGAGAAATTTAATGCCAAAACTACCAGTTATGGAAGATGCAGATGGAATACTATTATATCAGAAGGATATATTACTACCATTAGGCGGAATAACAAAGAAGTCGGCGGCTATGAAGGATGAAGAATGGGAGATTCTTGACAAAAAGGATCTAGGAACGATACGGCTGAGCCTGGCAGTGTCGGTGGCTTTCAATATTTCGAAAGAAAAGACAACGAAGGGTTTTATGGACGCATTGGCCAAATTGTATGAAAAACCCTCGGCGTCCAATAAGGTATTTCTAATGAAGAGATTATTTAAAATGAATATGTCGGAAGATGGGTCTGTTGCAGATCATTTAAATGATTTTAATACAGTTACTAATCAACTAAGTTCTATAAAAGTGGACTTTGATAATGAGGTCAGAGCTCTTCTAATCTTGTGCTCAGTGCCAGAAAGATGGAACGGCTTGGTCATGGATGTAAGTAACTCTGTCTATGGTTCAAATACTTTAAAATTTGATGATGTTGTTGGTGTTATCCTTAGTGAGGAAATGCGATGGAAAAGTACAGGTGAGACATCAGGAAATGCGTTGAACATGGAGAACAGGGGAAGACAAAAGGGTAGATGAAGGGGTTTCGGGAACCGTGGGAATTCTAGGAAGGGCAGATCCAAATCCAGACTTTGAAAGATAGAGTGCTGGAATTGTGGGAAGAAAGGACATCTGAAGAAAGACTACAGAGCTCCAAAGAAACAAAGAGATGGACAGTAGGAGAGAAATTAGGAAGCAAATGTAACAGGTGATGTGTTACAAGATGCTTTGATTCTTTTTGTAGATGATATATATGAGTCTTGGGTAGTATATTCAAGGGCTTCATTTCATGCCACACCCCATAGGAAACATTTTCTAGATTATTTTCAAGGTGATTTTGGACAGGTTCATTTGGGTGACAATGCACCATGCAAAATTGTTGGAATGGGAAAGGTAAAAATAAAGCAACACAATGGAAACCAATGGTTGTTGAAAGAGGTAAGACATGTTCCAGATTTAAAGAAAAATCTAATTTCAACAAGGCAGTTGGCAATTGAAGGTCATATATCCATATTTACAGATAAAACTTGGAAGGTCATCAAAGGATCATTGATGATAGCGAAATGAGAGAAGGTAGGTACATTGTATTTATGTACTGGTAATACTAACTCTTCTATCTCTTTATCTTCTACAGGAGTGGATACAACACTGTGGCATCATAGGCTGGGACACATGAGTGAGAAGGGGATGCAGATACTTCACAAAAGAAATTTGTTGCTAGATCTTAAACAAATTGATTTGGACTTCTGTGAGAATTGTGTTTATGGAAAACAGAAGAGAGTCAGATTTCTCTGAGTCGGAAAAGAAAAGAAGAGTGAAAGGTTAGAGCTTGTGCATATAGATGTATGGGGATTGTTATTGCACAGTTTGTAGCTAGGTCAAAAGGCTAGAAGATAGAGGCCAAACTGGCATAGCAGGAACCTACCCCACCCAATGTCACCATGATGGGGAGGTTCTTTCTCTTTAGGGAGGTTAGGCCCAGGGGAGACATCCTCGGTAACCTGGAGTTTTGAAGAGGCTAAGGTAGAAAGGTCAAAGTGAAATTCCCTCTTCACAGGTCACCACCAAGAGAAGATAGTCAGGTTAAACAACCAATAATGAAGTGTAGGACCAAATGAGAACACCTGCCCGGAACAAAGAAACAACAAACTAATACTTGCAGGCTATGATTCAAAGGGTTAGTACTTCATATCGCTGTTTGATATCAACATATAAGAAATAGATATTGATGAGATCAATGTTTATTAATACAACAATAAAATAATATCAATTCATCAATAAATACCAAGATGGTGTAGCAATCAGTGTGTCCAATCAATCCCTTATTTAATAAATGCTTTAAACCATCATCTAATTGCCTATAAAGAGAAATTGTTGCGTCAAGATGGAATAACCAAGGATGACGTCAGCTTTTTAGGGTTAGTAGTTTAGTTAGGGTTTCAATTTATAAGAGTTTGAGAGTTGTTTTAATCACTTTCACTTCAACGTTGGAGGCTAAAGATCGGTGCCTAGGATTATGGAGTCAAAAGGTGAAGGATGCACAAGTTGAAGGGGATGAGATTCAAACGACAAGAGGGAAAGGTTTCAAGGTGCTGCAATAGTAGGGTCTTAAAGATAGAACCCTAGGGGAGAGAGCCTCACTCCGGTGTTGCTTAAGTAAGGCCTCATGCTCTCTCCTCCTTCCCAGCAATCCGCTAGCTTAAAGACAAGTAAAATCAAGACAAGAGAGTTTAAAGAGGGAGAGTGTTGCAAAGGCAAGACTCTTTCAACAAACCCTAAAAGAAAAACGACCTTAGGTGTAGATAACCTAGGCCTGGGACATCCTTTTCCTCTTGAAGTTTAAAGGTACGACTAGCTTAAGGGAAGAAGAAAGAAAGAGTGTAGCAATGGCTAGGCTCTCTTCTTTCTTCTTCAATGGCTAAAAGGTTTTTCTATTAGGGGACATGAGACAATGACCTACTTGTGTGTTTGTCCCCTAGGGTTTTGATTCAACAATATTTATAAATAAATGTAAGAAATTAAACTACAACCATTCAATCAAGAAGTTTTGCAAAAAAATACTTACAAGTCACCAAGAAAATAGCATGCAAATCCTAGTTGTAAACCTTCCTTCAAGAAAAACACCATAAATTGCCAAAAATCTCCTCTCCAAACAAGTGCGCCTTCCTCAAAATAGCCAATAACCCTAATAGGGTGCAAAAATCATACCTCACTAGGAGAGTGAGTGATGTGTTATGTCAAAATGAGGATAAAACTCCTCAATATATACTGTATCAATGACCTTTAATTAATTTTAGGTCATAAAAATTAGCTAGCAAGGCTTTAAACCAAAATCATATTGTTTTTATATTAAAATGTCAAGTTAAAACCCTAAATGAGATGTAATAAAGGTAAAATCCCCTTTAAGGGAGGTGCTAGCCCCTTTTAGGGAAAATGAGACATTCAGGAGCAAAACGTTAGCCCCTGGGGGCTTCTCCAACATGCCACACATGCCACTACTGCCCAGTCTTCCTCCAAGAATGACCATGAAGTTGGATGACATCATGGTAAGGATGGGGGTGCTCTGAGCCTTCCAAGGCCAATGTTCCACTGAAAAGGGGTCATTCCCCCTAGGCTGGGCTCTGCCAAAGTGCCTCTGATGAAACATCCTCTTCTTCTCCGGTGCAAAACCTCGGTCAAGCACTGTCCTATCTCTGCCCCTCTGATGGGGTCTCAACAACCATCTGATGGGCTCTTTAGCCCCATGGAGGTCCGAACTAATCATCTCCCCATGTGTACCGGTCCAAATGGTACCTGTCCATCGAGCATGGTTCTGCACATCAAAAACTACGCCCTCCATGGGCTCATTAGTCACAGGGATCATAGCAATGTTAATCACATTTCACCATTAATATTATCAAACATATGCATAAAAACCCTGATATATCATTCAATAGCTCAAAGACTCTACAAAAACCTACAATACAAGGTTGAGAAAAAGGACAAGACACCCTATTGGGCAAGCATCCATAAGAAAAGGAAAGTTTCCAAAGGGTTTCATCCAAGCCATGTAAATGAGGTGATGTGGCTAAGGGATGTCTAGACATATGGGTAAAGTGAGAGCCAGGGATGCATGATATTAATTGTGGGTGCCTTTGTAGAAGGCGAGTTGTACCCATCATGGATGCAATTTTTTCCAAGCCCTTTCTTACCTTTATTCTTTCCTTTATTTTATTTTTCTTCTTCTTTTTCTTTTTATTCAAGGGCCAACCAGAGGACACTGCCTTGGCATGGTGACCAGAGCTGATAGTGTTACCCACAAGTACTTTCACATATATGATAAGGCTGGCTCATGATGAGACCCCCTTTCCCTTGGCCATGCAAACAAAGGTCACTACCCTGGCGTGGTAACCAGATGGTGGCAATGTCATGCTGTTAGGTACCCATGAACATAATAGGTTGGCTCGTGATGAAACCCCCTATCCTCTTGATTAGGTCTTGTTTGTTATTTTTTCGGGTCCCTCTTGTTTCTTGCTGAGAGGCCTTTTATTACCTTCTCGGGGATCCCTGGGCGAAGCATCTCGAGGTTTCATTTCTAGGATTTTATCTTTTACTAGCTGCTTTTACCTTCTAGGCCTTTAGCCCCTTCTTCCCATGAGATAAGGTGCAACCAAACAAACAGATCATCCTAATGCCCGGACAAGGGGAATGGGACAGAAGAAAGGGAGATAATATGGAAAAGTGGTGGTATGATGGGAGCAGACGATGGCTCTTCAAAAATCCCCTAGTGGAAAACCAAAACCTATGGGTACAGGCTTGCTAGGGCACCCTGTCAATATCCCCAAGCATGGTCAAGTGGGTCAATGTAAGATCCAAGCAGTTGTCAGAGATAAAAGGGATCAAATGAATACATTTAAAGGTTATAATGATCAAAAGTGACACATACCATGATACCTGGACCAATTACCTCATGGAGCAAGAGCCTTCTCTGATACAATACCAAGTCGATGGTGATGGATGTTGTTGCTACTGATAAGACGAATCTGATGAAAGAAGAAAAGGATGGGCCCTCCAGGGCCATGCTTAGTTCAATCCTGCTCTCGGTACTCCATGTCTATAACCTGTGGGCCTTGAGACATGATCTCCTAGTTATCCTTAGAAATCGGGGATAAAATCTGGCTCTAACTCGGGGACATGTACTCACTGTAGAGCACATGAGAACCTCAACATATTTGGCATAACATGTAGACCTGCTCAACTCGATAGGGGCATCAGTAACAAAAATGGGGCGATAATGCCAACCCATCATATATAGACATATATAAACTGAAATAAAACAATCAATATGCAAATGTGAAAGCAAACTAATATGAAATGCAAATGGTATAACACACGAAGATTTCCTACTTACCTGTACTTACCTGTGAAGTCAAGTTACCCCATCCTGGTGGGGTTTGAGGAGGTGCCCGCTGACGGGCACTGTGCGCCTTCATCCCTCCAGTGTAGACAGGTAATAAGAGTCATTAACTGAATTTCTTCCGAACTTAAAAGGGCTAAGCCAAAAATGATTGTTTCCTTTGATATTAGTAGGCTTCCCTTTATTGGCATCCCACATCCAAACCACGTCCCCCTCCTTGTACTCTCTGACTTTGAAATTGGTCGTTCCTTGAACAAACCTAGTGTATTGTGTAGAGGGAGGTGGGTGGGATTCTGCTATAAATATTTCTTGCTGCGAAGGATGGATCCGTACATCATCTTCCACCTTCTTTAGTATTTTCACAGTCTCTGATTCCTGAACTTTGAACTCGTCTAGGAGTTGTTGGTATTCCTCTTTCTTGATCCATTTAATCTGATTAGAATTTTCCTCCTTTGCAAAAGGCATATCTTCTGGAGAATATTTATGAGGAGCCTGCCTGGTTTTGTCACGTGCTTTGTCATCTTTGACGGAATCACTGGGCTCTTGAACATAAGTTGTAGTTACAGGTGCATTCTGGATAAGACCAATAGTTCCATCTTTCAATGGTCCATCTGATCCTTGGAAAAAGTTGTCAAATTTCTTTTTGATAGATGGTACCTTGATGACTTCTCTCAAAGGGATGGTTACAAACATCTTGGATAATGCCCCTTCAAGGTCAAATTTCAGGTTAACCCTTTCAGTATTGGATGTTTTAGGAAAGATTACATCCACAAGTGGGTTTTTTGTTTGGTTAGCGATAGACTGGTTCAACTTCTTTCTTCTATACACCTGGAACTCTTGTTTCTTTAGCTTTTCTTTTGATTCTTGGTCTAGTTGCTTATTACCGCCATTCTGGCTGACCTGGTTGCTTCTTTTATGGCCTCTTGATTCTCTTTAGTGGTGATGTTTATTTGAGGGCCTTCTATGAAGTGGCCTATATTGTTCACTTGTTGATGGCCACCATTACTGTAAGGACACTCATGTTCCCAATGTGCTTCACTGCATTGAAAACACCAAGGGTTTTCATCCACAATGATGGTGCTTGGAACTTCTATGTCTTTAAAAACATCTTCGTTCCACTCAACGATATTACTTACTCTCTGTACTGGATAGCCATCTTCAGCCTAATCTTCAGAGATATTAGAGGCATCGTTGGGATATTCACCCCAATGTGTGTCTTCTTCTATCAAGGGAAAAGTGGGGCCATCTTGAAACAAGTATGGATCCATTGATTTGTAATTACTAGGTCCAAGATCATCTATTGATGATAAAGAGGGCATTTGCTCATCTTTCTCAAACTGACTAGTTTGTAATAGTGTGGGAGTCCCCTCAAAAGATAATTGGTCATCTGGGTCTTTCTTTGTCAAAAAATGAACGATTCCATGAATTCTTTTAACCCTTTGCAAGATACAAGACATACTAGTGTCTAAGTTGTTTCCGTTATGTACCTGGGGCTCTTAAGACCTATTGGTTTCATTCATGTCTTGATTTTCCAACATTGGTGTGTTCAAGACAAACAAGGAATCTTCAAAGTTAGGTTTTTTATGAGTGGCCATGCCCAAATCCTTGGATGGTTCATGTTGTCTTGAGACGTTTAGGACATTTTTGATGTTTGAGAAAGTTGTGTTCCATTTCTTTTTGGGAGGCATGTGTTTTACCTCAAGAATCTCTAGGAACTTAGGTTCAGCTTCGGTGATATCCTCGTCACTAGATTCCCAAGGGTCATTATTCTATGAGAGATTGACTTGATGGATGTAGTCTTCGAATTCAAGGTTCTTCTCAATCTAGAAAGCAAAATCTTGTGCTTCTTCTAGAGTCGAGGGTGACCGATCCTTGAGAGTAAACTGCAAAACTCCTTCCAACGAGTTCAAGTAGTGTTGGAGGAAAGCTTCTTCTGAGAAACTAGGCCCGATATTCTTAAGGAGAAGGTTGAACCTATCATTGAAATCCCTAATGCCCTCGCTAGAGGCTTTACAAATATCAATGTATTGAGAGTAAAGGGAACCCATGTTTTCTTTTTCACACCAATCTTTCTTAAAGGCTTGTTCAAGATCTTCAAGGGTTTTGATGCTTCCTTTCGGGAGTTTGTTAATCCATCTTCTGGCACTTTCAGTGAGTGAGCTCACAAAGAGCCTTAAAAATACATCGGGGTGTTCTTGTCCAGATTGATGAAAGTGGAATGCATCACAAAAGTCAGTCCAATGAGAGTCTCCATAGGATCCATCTTCCCCTGAAAACTTAAGTATCCAGGACTTAACCTTCTTGGGTAGACCATGTAACCCCGCTTTGGTGCTAGGTAAGCTTAAAGGGCCAAAGAGTTCTTTATGAGACCATTTGGGAGAACTCACAGGGGTGACAGGATTTGTGGAGTTCATAGTAGTAGATGAAAGTATATACTGACGCCCACTATGGGTCATCATTAGCTATTTGTGAAGTCGCTAGATGATTTGCTTGAAATCATCAAAGAAAAGGGAAAACACCCTAGTGGAGTCGCCAGGTAAGCTTGTAAGAAAAGGCTTTGAGGCAAGGCTTAACGAAAATATTTGTTGTCTGAGGAGAATTGACTCAGTGTTCCCTGACAATGGCAGCAAAATGTTATCGCATAGTTTACTTGTGTAACAGGAACCTACCCCACCCAATGTCACCACGATGGGGAGGTTCTTTCTCTTTAGGGAGGTTAGGCCCAGGGGAGACGTCCCCGGTAACCTGGATTTTTGAAGAGGCTAAGGTAGAAAGGTCAAAGTGAAATTCCCTCTTCACAGGTCACCACCAAGAGCAGATAGTCGGGCTAAACAACCAATAATGAAGTGTAGGCTCAAATGAGAACACCTGCCCGGAACAAAGAAACAACAGACTAATACTTGCAGGCTATGATTCAAAGGGTTAGTACTTCATATAACTATCTGATATCAACATATAAGTAATAGATATCAATACAACAATAAAATAATATCAATTCATCAATAAATACCAAGATGATGTAGCAATCAGTGTGTCCAATCAATCCCTTATTTAATAAATGCTTTAAACCATCATCTAATTGCCTATAAAGAGAACTTGTTGTGTCAAGATGGAATAACCAAGGATGACGTTAGCTTTTTAGGGTTAGTAGTTTAGTTAGGGTTTCAATTTATAAGAGTTTGAGAGTTGTTTTAATTACTTTCACTTCAACGTTGGAGGCTAAAGATCAGTGCCTAGGGTTATGGAGTCAAAAGGTGAAGGACACACAAGTTGAAGGGGATGAGATTCAAAGGACAAGAGGGAAAGGTTTCAAGGTGTTGCAATAGCAGGGCCTTAAAGATAGAACCCTAGGGGAGAGAGTCTCACTCCGGTGTTTCTTAAGCAAGGCCTCGTGCTCTCTCCTCCTTCTCGGCAATCGGCTAGCTCAAAGACAAGTAAAATCAAGACAAGAGAGTTTAAAGAGGCAGAGTGTTGCAAAGGCAAGGATCTTTCATCAAACCCTAAAAGAAAAATGGCCCTAGGTGTAGATAGCCTAGGCCTGGGATGTCCTCTTCCTCTTGAAGTTTAAAGGTACGGCTAGCTTAAAGGAAGAAGAAAGAAAGAGTGTAGCAATGGCTAGGCTCTCTTCTTTCTTCTTCAATGGCTAAAAGGTTTTTCTATCAGGGGACATGAGACAATGACCTACTTGTGTGTTTGTCCCCTAGGGTTTTGATTCAACAATATTTATAAATAAATGAAAGAAATTAAACTACAACCATTCAATCAAGAAGTTTTGCAGAAAAATACTTACAAGTCACCAAGAAAATAGCATGCAAACCCTAGTTGTAAACCTTCCTTCAAGAAAAACACCATAAATTGCCAAAAATCTCCTCTCCAAACAAGTGAAAATAGCCAATAACCCCAATAGGGCGCAAAAATCAGACCTCACTAGGAGAGTAAGTGATGTTTTATGTCAAAATGAGGATAAAACTCCTCAATATATACTATATCAATGACCTTTAATTAATTTTAGGTCATAAAAATTACTGACAAGGCTTTAAACCAAAATCATACTGTTTTTACATTAAAATGTCAAGCTAAAACCCTAACTGAGTTGTAATAAAGGTAAAATCCCCTTTAAGGGAGGTGCTAGCCCCTTTTAGGGAAAATGAGACATCCAGGAGCAAAATGTTAGCCCCCCAAGGGCTTCGCCAACATGCCACATGTGCCACTGCTGCCCAGTTTGCCTCCAAGAATGACCATGGAGTTGGATGATGTCATGGTAAGGATGGGGGTGCTCTGAGCCTTCCAAGGCCAATGTTCCACTGAAAAGGGGTCATTCCCCCTAGGTCGAGCTTTGCCAAAGTGCCTTTGGTGAAAAGTCCTCTTCTTCTTTGGTGCAAAACCTTGGTCAAACACTGTCCTATCTCTACCCATCTCACGGGGTCTCAGCAACCATTTGATGGGCTCTTCAACCCCATGGAGGTTCGAACTAATCATCTCCCCATGTGTACCGGTCCAAATGGTACCTGTCCGTCAGGCATGGTCCTGCACATCAAAAACTATGCCCTCCATGGGCTCATTAGTCACAGGGATCATTGCAATGTTAATCACATTTCATCATTAATATTATCAAACATATGCATAAAAACCCTGATATATCATTCAATAGCTCAAAGACTCTACAAAAACCTACAATACAGGGTTGAGAAAAAGGACAAGACACCCTATTGGGCAAGTATCCATAAGGAAAGGAAAGTTTCCAAGGGGTTTCATCCAAGCCATGTAAATGAGGTGATGTGGCTAAGGGATGTCCAGACATACAGGTAGAGTGAGAGCCAGGGATGCATGATATTACCTGTGGGTGCCTTTGTAGAAGGTGAGTTGTACCCGTCATGGATGCAATTTTTTCCAAGCCCTTTCTTGCCTTTATTATTTGCTTTATTTTCTTTTTGTTCTTCTTTTTATTTTTATTCAAGGGCTAACCAGAGGACATTGCCTTGGCATGGTGACCAGAGTTGTTAGTGTTACCCACAAGTACTTTCACAAATATGATAAGGTTGGCTCGTGATGAGACCCCCTTTCCCTTGACCATGCAACCAAAGGTCACTGCCCTGGCATGGTAACCAGATGGTGGCAATGTCATGCTGTTAGGTACCCATGAACATAATAGGTTGGCTCGTGATGAGACCCCCTATCCTCTTGATTAGGTATTTTTTGTTATTTTTTCGGGCCCCTCTTGTTTTATGTTGAGAGGCCTTTTATTGCCTTCTCGGGGATCCCTGGGCGAAGCATCTCGAGGTTTTATTTCTAGGATTTTATCTTTTACCAGCTGCTTTTACATTTTGGGCCTTTAGCCCCTTCTTCCCACAAGATAAGGTGCAACCCCACAAACAGATCATCCTAATGCCTGGACAAGGGGAATGGGATAGATGAGCGGGAGATAAGATGAAAAAGTGGTGGTATTATGGGAGCAGAGAATGGCTCTTTAGAAATCCACCAGTGGAAAACCAAAACCTATGGGTACAGGCTTGCTAGGGCACCCAGTCAATCTCCCCAAGCATGGTCAAGTGGGCCAATGTAAGATCCAAGCAGTTGTCAGAGATAAAAGGGATCATATGCATACATTTAAAGGTCATAATGATCAAAAGTGACACATACCATGATACCAGGACCATAATTACCTCATGGAACAAGAGCCTTCTCTGATACAAGACCAAGCCTATGGTGATGGATGTTGTTGTTGCTGACAAGATGAATCTGACGAAAGAAGAAAAGGATGGGCCCTCCAGGGCCATGCTCAAGTCAATCTTGCTCTTGGTACTCCATGTCTAGGACCTGTGTGCCTCGAGACATGATCTCCTAGTTATCCCTAGAAATCGGGGATAAGAGGGACCAACTCTGGTATCATCTCTTGGTGGCTCTCATTATTATGTTACTTTTATTGATGATGCAACTAGAAAAACTTGGGTTTATTGCATTTGACAAAAATCTGATGTTTTTGATACTTTTAAGAAATGGAAAGCTTTGGTTGAGAATGAGACAGGAAAAAAGTTGAAGTGTCTCAGATCAGATAATGGAGGTGAATATTGTAGCAAGGAGTTTGATGATTACTGTTTATACCATGGGATTCGTAGAGAGAAGACAATTCCAAGAACACCATAAGAAAATGGTGCGTCAGAAAGGATGAACAGGACAATCACGCAGCGTGCAAGGAGTATGAGATTGAATGTTGGTTTTCCCTTACAGTTTTGGGCAGATGATGTAGATACTACTATTTACTTAATAAACAGAGGACCTTCAAGCTCTTTGGATGGTATAATTCTAGAGGAGGAATGGACAGGAAAAAAGGTAAACTATTTTTTTTTGAAAACTTTTGGTTGTGAAGCATTTGTCCATATTGATAAGGAAAATAGAACAAAGCTTGAGGCAAAATCCAAGAAGTGTACCTTTATTGGATATGGTGTTAATGATTTTGGTTATTGCTTATGGGATTATGAAAATAACAAAATCATTAG
>ML781280.1:143211-197199 GCA_009831015.1 Picea engelmannii | reverse complement strand
AAGAAGTGTACCTTTATTGGATATGGTGTTAATGATTTTGGTTATTGCTTATGGGATTATGAAAATAACAAAATCATTAGGAGTAGATATGTCATATTCAATGAGAAGGTCATGTACAAAGATCAGTTGCAGGGAAAGAAACAAGAAAAAGAAAAACAAGAATACACAGTGCTTGATGAGATCACTGAAAAAGAAATTACGAAGTAACAAGAAAATCAAAATTTACAACAACAGGAGCAGCAGGTACCTCAAACACCTGCAAGTGTTGTTAGAAAATCTACTAGGTTAAGTATACCCCTTGAACTATACTCTCCTTCATTGTATTATTTATTGTTGGTTGTGGAGCCTGATTATCTTCCTGATTCAAAGGTCTTTTACTTTCAGCCGTGTTTATACCCCATGAAGTATTTACACCCCAGAAGCATGCAGACTCTTCCACATGGGGGAGTGTAGAGGGGGGGTACCCCCTCTACGGGGTTCGAGGGGGCTAACCCCCCAGCTAGGGGCAAGTGGGGGTTCGGGGGCGAAGCCCCCGAAGGAAAAATTTCCTTGCAAATGTATATTGTAATTTCATTGTAAATATGGACCATTCATTATAAGGTCGAAGATCTAATGGTAAAGATTATGTTAGGGTTTTTTTCCCTAGAAAGAAACCCTCTTTTATGAGGGAAATGTATTGCGGCGATGGTTGGATGGCGAATATTGTATTCTGAGATAGGAGACTGTGAGAGAAAGAAGAGGAAGTTACATCGGGTTTGTTGTAGGTTGTATCCCTTCATATGCTGGATAATAATAAAGGAAGGACTTGGCAATTTCTCTGGTGGACGTAGCCCACACTCGGTGAACCACGTAAATATGTGTCTCTATTGTATTGTGTATATTCTGTGTTTTGTTTCCACATTTGTTTTATTTTATTGCTCCACGGTCCTGTTTTTCTAACAGTCTAGTCGGTTCGAAAAAAAGGTAAACTAATACTAACAAGACGTCTATTCAAAACCATTTTAACGAGTGTGATAAAGACAAGATCACTTGGCCATTTTTTCATTTTTAAGGAGTCTGAAAAAAGATTAACTATGGACTCCGTCGGGAATGTTCTTCTGGACCATTTTAACGAGTGTGAAAGAATAAGGTCACTCGATGATCTTTTCAATTTTAGGGAGTCTAAAAAGAGCTTAACTAGGGACTCTGTGGGGGTTCCTTTTTCATAAATTTAGTCCCTCTAGCCCGAAAAAGGGTTAAAATTATACTTGAGGGTACTCTTCTAGGGATCCGAAGCCTCTAGAGTATACCTTTGTTTGTACAGTTGACCGTCCAGACCGAAAAAGGGGTAAACTACCGTCGGATAGATGTGACTTCAAATTCCAATTTAACGAGCATGAAAGGCCACAAGATCGCTCGATAATCTTTTCATGTTTAAAGGGTCTGAAAAGGGATTAAAAGAAGACTCGTTGGGGGCTACGACTCATGTATGAAACTGGTTTAGGTAGAGCCCACTTCTAGGCTCAGACCAAGAGTCTCTTCGATAGTCAACTTGGAAAGTGTCCCAAGAGGGAAGAAAACACAAACCACAATGTAAGTCCTCCCATGGTATAGAAACCGTAGTCATGGCTTCAAGGATAGCCTCATCTGAAAGAAATTCAAAATTCGAGAAATCACGCAAACGAGGGTTGACAGTTGCAAAGGGTGAACTAAACTGACCACTTTCCATTTGACGATGAAGGTTTTGTCCAGGACTAGTAGATTCTATCAGTGAAGAATCACAAGTACGAGAGCTTGAGTATCTACAAACAACGAGATCAGATTCAGAAGGAGACTCAAAATCACTCGTACCAAGAGGGGAAAGTAAGGGATCACAAGCCCCCATTGGATAAACCAATGAATCAATTCTTGAGACCAAGTCTCGGGAAGGAAAACATGATTGCACAGGTTCCTGCTCAGAAACAATTGAACATCAAGGATAAGATTCCACATAATTAACCCGTGGCAGGGTCGAGTCTACACGAACACTAGGAACATGTAAAGGGGTATTCTGAAATAACGTCAAATTAGGATGGTTATTACCAGGTGCCAGGAGGTCAATAGTGACAATGCTTCCATTTTGAGGGAAATGCATCACCCAGAAGAACATAGAAACCACAACATTCATAGCATATACATAATCACACCCGAGAAGCATATTGAAATCTAACGGGCCTTGCACCACTATAAAATCAACAAGGACAATTTTTGCACCTAACGAGATAGTAAACTGAGGAAGAACCCCTAAACAATCACTAGGATGTCTGTCAAAATCCAACAACTAATACGAAGTAGACACAAGCTTGGGAGATCCCAAGAATTTCCAAACTGAGGAGGATAAAATACTTGCGGAGGCTCCTTCATCCACTATACATCAATAAATGTTTATTGAATTAACTTCAACCCTTATTTTAAAAGGTGCATAAGAAGGAAGATGAGGCTCAAAAAGATCATTGCAATCAAAGGAAACCATCCTATGGCTTGGAGGGGGTATACTTAGAACGAGCGGAATGACCCCTTGTTCTGAAAGTACTGAACTGGAAACACTAAAAACATAGTCGGTAGACACTTCACTCCCCAAGAGAGGAGTGGTATCAGCCGAAGACTGCGTCGGCATGAACACTTTCTCAACCAATGACTGCATAGGCTGAGAGACTACATGGTCTAAAGGCACCTCAACCCTCAAAAGAGGAGTGGGATCAACCGATGATTGCATTGGCGTGACCACTTTCTCAACCAATGGCTGCATAGGTTGAGAGACTACATGTTCTAAAGGCACCTCACCCCTCAAAAGAGGAGTGGGATCAACCGATGACTACATTAGCATGACCACTTTCACAACCAATGGATGAATAGTCTGCGAGACTACATGGTCTAAAGGCACCTCACCCCCCAAAAGAGGAGTGGGATCAGCCGATGACTGCATCGACATGATCACTTTCTCAACCAATGGTTGAATAGGTTGAGAGACTACAAGGTCTAAAGGCACCTCACCCCTCAAAAGAGGAGTGGGATCAGCCGATGACTGCATCAGTGTGACCACTTTCTCAACCAATGACTGAATATACTGTGAGGAAACCTCAACAGACTCAGAATCAAAAGAGCTTGTAGATAGGGACCACAATCTTTGTACCTCTGGAATGCCAGGGCATAAATGAGTAAGGTGATCTCCTTTGCAAGGCTTACAAGGGAACTTAGGCTTACATCCTATCCGTCTAGGTTTCTCAACAGAATCAATGCCCCCAGCATCACTGGAAGTGGTTGGTTGCACATCTTCAACATGACTTGTAGAGGTTGGTGATGGGTCGATAACATGACTCGCAGAGGCTACAGACCTATTGCCAGTATGACTAGCAGGGACTGGACTTTTTCCCCCAACATGACTTGCAGAGGGTGGGCGATTTCCCCCAACATAACTAGTAGAGGCTGGGTGCTTATCTTCAACGTGACTTGCAGAGGTTTTCGACCTATCTCCAACATGACTCACAGAGGTTGGTGATTTCTTCTTCCTATTCTTCTTCTTTCTATTTCGTTTAGACTTTCGGTTACTAGTAACTCTACTTTCACCAGAGGTGGGAGAAGGAGGAGGAGAAGACTTTGTTGATGAAGAAACATCAATAGGGTGCCCATGACTTAAGGTTCTTAATTGTGAAGCATCAAGAGCATTCAGGACATTTGGAATGGTACCCAACCAAACCAGTAGTCCCCCATTCAACCCAGGAATTTACAAAGTGGCCATCAAAGGGACACCAATGTTTCCGAAGAAAGGAAAAACACAAGAATCCCCTTGCGAAGGGGTTCCTTGGTTGGTATCATCGAGAACTTTATCCATGAATATCTTATGCATAGGGTCTTGCTTTGCGGGATCATTCAAGTCCGTAGAAGTCTCACACACTAACTCTGGAAAACCAGTGGTATCAAAACAACGCCTATAAAGAGGTGGCTCCACGTTTCTAAGCAGAAGAAAAAAAAAGTCCTCACGACCGGTGGAGTGGGCGGTCTACCACCCTAGGTCAAAGACCCAAATCCATGACTGACTAACTCACTATGGAAAACTAGGGAGCATAGAGGACACACTAGAAAAAATCTTAAAGGTAAATCAAGTAAACGACTAACTAGTTGGAAGAACAGTTACACCAAACAACACTAGAGCAACTTACCAGTGCAAGTGCAACTCGAATATGGAAGCACCCTCTGGGTATACTCTGCAAAGCGTGGCCTGATGTCTGCCCTAGGTGCTACGGTATACCCCTGCGGTCACATGTGTAAGTCCCTAAAATAAAGGCAACTAGGTTGTCAGCTCATGAACAATCACTAGGCGGGTATAGTCGACAGTTGGGTGGACCACAATGAGTAGGGTATCAAGCCCGAAACCTATCAAGGGTATCGAAAGAAAGTGTTCTAGAAGATCACTGAGGACCTCAGATGGATTCGAGACCCACGAAGCTCCATGGAAAATGCGATCAACAAAATCCCAAGACAAGTCCTCTATATGCGTTCCCCACTACGCTTGGTTTGGCTTTGGAGGGGTTATCTCCGCTACCTTTCTGCACGTGACCTCGTGTTTAGCCCCTGTATTAGAGGGGGGTCCCAGATAATTTCCACATTACTGGACTTCTACACTCCTTAGCATAGAATCGTATGGTTTTTTTATAGCCTTGAAGAGTTTCCTCTCCAACCTAAATCAAGGCTCTAGCCTAATCTAGTTGATGGACCCTACAAACATAAAGTCTAGTAATTTTTAATTAGTGTTATTTTTAAGGCTTGATTTACTCAAAAGGTGTGGTAGTGCAACTGATGTTGTTAAGACTCTTGCAGAAAAAAGAAATGATAAGAACACTAGCAAAGAACGATTATCTTTCTTATTTTTTTCTTTTTGAAATGCTTTTAAAATTAGAAGAAAGCACACTGCTATGTTAATTTCTTTTTCTTTTTCAAATAACAATGCAAAGAAAATGCCAGGAAAGAAAAAGATCTAACAAACTATTTTTTTATTTTTTATTTTTTATTTTTAATTTATTTTTATTTATTTATTTATTTTTTTCTTCCAATCAAAGAAGAAATAACAAAAGATTCTAAAAGAAACTGATGAATGCACGATTCATGGCCCCCCGGGCCATGAGGGGGGATTTTTTTTCAAAATGCAACTCATTTTTCTTAAAATTTCAAGCTAAAAATAAGTTTAAAAAGCTAGGAAACACAAAAAATCTTTTAAATGAAAAAGAAATATATGTTGGAATACAACCTTGGATAAAACTTCTTATGACAGAGACCAGAAAGAAACAAGAAAAACCTGGGAAGTAAAAACTTGACAGGGAAGAGGATGATTGCCTCCTCAAAATTTTCTAGATAGACACGTGACTGCTACTTCAATAGCCAGCGTATGCACACGGGCTGCCCAAAGACAAGACACGTATGCACGCGTGTAGGCCTACTACAGGCTGCGTGTGCCTCTCTTTCTCCTCAAAAGAAGCAAGACAAGCGGCTAAGCTCAGGAAGGGATTACTGGTATTGAGAACCAGAATCCATTGAAGACACAAAAACTTACTTTGACAGAAAAATATGCAAGGAAAAATTTGATCTGAGGTTTTTACCTGACTATGGACTGTTCAATCAGAGACCTAGAAGGACCCAAAAGATCCTTGAGAAGGATCACTTTTGCAGGGGAGAGGATGACTGCCTCTTCTTGAGAAGGATTTTCTGGGTTCTCAGACACGCAACTAGCACTTCATCAATAGGCGTATGCATGCGAGCTATGTGAAGGTAGAGCGTGTGTACATGCATGCAGGCCTTATACAGGTCGCGTGTACCTCTATGACTTCCCGAAAAGAAAATGAAGCTAAGAAAAGAAAGCAAGGAGTACTGGTATGGAAGACCAGAATCCCTACTAGCTCAGACTCTTGCAGAAACTCACAAAAAAGGTGATGAAACCAATTTACAACTACTAAAAAGTATCCCTAAAAAACCCAAGAGATCCCTAGTATGGTTGCCAATTTTGTTATGAGTGGGAAATCCCCCTATAGACTAGCACTTAGGATTTTATCATGCATGCAGAAAAGACCTAAAGATTCCTACTTTTTACCATCATCCCAGACCTAATCCCCATTATTCTTAAGCAAATACACAGTTAAGAAGATCAAGTGAACATACCTTATTTTCGGTGTTTGATATCGATCCCTCTTCACGCTTGGTCGTTGTTTGACTGCAACTCTCCTCCCAAGGCTGACCTGCATTCACAAAAGACAAACAAAGAACTCCACATGTATTTGATCTACAGATTAATGGGTTAGATATTTAATCAACATGTACGCAATAAACAATGAACACCTCATATGGTGGGACGGGAAAAGTACTTCTTTATTATTAACTTCACTAAAGAAACTTACAATGATGAAGTCAGCCACTGCTCCACAAATATGGTCCTGGGCTCCTCTTTTACTATGCACCAATTGTTAACACACTTGCTTCTCTTCTTCGTTGAAATCACAAAATGGTTGCAAAATCTTGGGCAAAGGGGAATACGAACTCGGGTAGAGTTTCTTTACTTTGTTTTCCCTCCTTTCAAATGGGACCTCTACCCCTTCTTTTATAGGCTAGAAGGAGCTAGGTATTTGGTCGAATGACCGGCCATGCATGGTCGAAAGGTTTAGTTAATTTACCCAAAGTTGTGTGTTCCGTCAACAACTTTCCTTTTTTCGTGCTTCTAAAGGTCCACGCGGGCTATAGTGGGTCAGCTAGCTTGGACACTATAGATACACATGGGTTGTAGTGAAGCAGGGTGCATGGGCCTTTAAAAATGGATTTTTTAGAAGATTTGTTCAGTAGTGGTTTGGCAAAGAAGGAATATGAGATGGCCCGATGCCAGGTAAGCATGTTTGGTGCAACTTAGGGTTATAACAGTGACTAACTGTACCAACCATGGCTTGGCATGTTTATGTGGCTGTAATTTACACTTATCAACAGCCTAAGGGGCTATCTAACTCAAATTTGAACCAGGGTCAATTAGAATAGACACTAGATGTTTGGTGATCATACCTTCCATCTCCACTACTGAAGCTTGGTGGTTGGCTTGTTTATTAGCCACGGTTGCATAAATTCGTGGCATACTCCTAGCCACATCATTGACAGTGGCAGCCTCTTGGACGTTGTAAATTCTCCTACTGTTTTTTTGTCGGTGCAGATAGTCCCTCAGTAAATGTTCTTCTCCACAACCCCATCATTTCAAGGGTTCTTTCTTTGGGTTATCAGTCTTTCCTGGGGTTGATCCAAAAGGTTTATTTCTTCTTTGGGAGGGAAAATTATGTTGGTTACACTTCGGGTCAGAAATCTCATCCTTGAATCCTTTTTATAGTTTTTAAATCTTGGGGATTTAAACCCCTTTTTTTGGAGTCTCGAACTATTCTTCTGCTTCCAGCCTTCGCAAGGTTCTGTCTGAAGCCCAAAATGTTCATAACAATATCTTTCCTTTCAGATAGTGTCTTCTAGGGTCCTCGGATCATCAAACTCAATCTTGTTCTAATAGTCCGTAGGTATCCCACTGATGAATCATTTTACCTTTTCCTTTTCTTCTTTTATGTAGGGTACGTACCTCAGCAATTCAAGGAATCTTTTGACATATTCCTCTATGGTGAGTTTCCCCAGCTTGAGTTGATAGAATTCTTTAGTCTTTTCGTTTAAATACTTTTCCAACAGATACTTCTTCCTGAAGTATTTTTCAAACCATTCCCAAGATAGGTCTTCTTCGTGAATCCCTTTCACACTCTTAAGGTCTTCCCACCAAATGGAATCCTTTCCATTTAGGTTGAAAGTGGCTGCTCGGGCCTTCAAGTTTTATGAGAATTCCTGGACTTTGAAATACTTCTTTAGTCCAAGAAGCTAGGCCTCTGCCTCCTCTCCCCTCTTTATCTCACCATCGAAAGAGGGTGGTTTGGCCTTTTTGAATTCTTCGAGATTATGAATTTTGGAATTATTTTGTTTCTTCCATTTTCTTTAGGAATGTGAACTAGTTCTACTACTAGAAGATCCCTTCGAGTCGCTAGTTTCCTTTCCAGAGGAATCGTCCAACGCTCATCCCCTATCTCCGAGGTGTACCTTTCTTGAGGTGCTCTTCCCAGTGTGGCCATTTAAAAGGCCATGTTTCCGTATCTCAGGTGGACTTTGACTCCTCTTTGTTTGTCGTCGTTCCACGTGACTAGTGCCAGGTCCCTACTGCAGCTGTCTTTGTATGTCGGATAAAATTTGCAACAAGACTGCATTAATTTTCATTTGTTTCTCTTTCTCTTTTATAAACCTCTCATTGTCAGCGTTACAGCTTTGTAATTCGGCTATGAGACTCCTCACCATCTCAGCTAGATCCAAGGGGGTCTCTACATCCCTCCTTTCATCGGACTCTTCGTCTCTATTGTGGGAACCATCCCCCACTTCATGGTGCATCACCAATCTATATGTTGTAGTTTTCTGCGGTTGGTCATTCAATTGCGTGTAGACAACACACTTGTTGTTATCTAACATTATATTCATTCATATCCAGCACATAAATTCACATTTCTCAAATGCATACACACAGTAGAAATTCCATTATGTCCCTTAATAACATTCTTAACTTCGACCTTTGGTAAAGCGGGTTAAGATAGAGGGTTACTCTTTTTAAGAGTACTTCAAATGGAGTTTCTGCGTGAATCATTCATGAGCCCAAGTAGACAAAGTGTTGTAACCATGCTCTGATACCAATTTGTAACACCCCCACGCTTAGTGCGAGAACTAAATAAAATTTCTCATTCACAAGCCAGATTGACTCTTCGATTTCCTGCTAAAATCATGTTATTTGATCCTCAGGCCCCATTGAAACCCCACCAGTGTGAACATGCACAAGGTGCGGGCTTCACCTATGTGACCACACGTTGTGACCGCACACTTTTAAAAAGGTGTTTCTCATTTCGGGACTTTGAGACTTCTGCATGCGAGTCAATCCTAACTCCTATTTCCCCGAATCCCTGATCTCCGGTTTCTCTCCCAGGGCCAGATCTACGGGCCTGAGCTATCCCCTCGATCGATGACTGTGGTCATGTCATGATTTCACAGATCGGGGTAATGAACGTGATCTGGCTCTGACTTTCTATTCCCCAAAATCACGATCTCCATTAGCTCATCCCTTAATCTTCCACCTATACGATCAGTCACCACGACCTAGGGCTTATTCTTTGAACTCATCGGGAATTCGTATTTTGTCAAGTTGGAACACAACCAATGCCTATATTTCTAAAGCCCAAACCCCAAACTCCCAATACCCCCATGCCCAGATCCACGGTCATGGCCCTCCTGTGATCTGATGGTTCAGATCAAATCGTGAGTTCGAGTTTCACGATTTCACCAAACTCTACCCTTTGACTCCCTTCAGCAGCGAGTCAGTGAGACACTAATCCTTCGCCACGTGTCCTCTGTCGATGGATGGTTCTAATTAATTTGGGACTTTCAATACTTTGATGATTCCACTCTTCCGCCTACACAAGGGTTAAGATCGGCTGTCAAGGTAGCTCCCAATGGATCCTGGGATCTATGGTCCCAATTCCATCGCTACTTGCAAAGAATGAAAGGGTCGAAGCATTAATTCTTGCGCTCCTCCTCTAGATCCATTGGTCTTAACAAACCTAGGATACTTTCGAAAGAATCTCATCCGTTTGTCTACCAAACGAAAGGATACTCCCTTTCAATAATTGGACTTGCTATCCTTTCTGAACTTGGGTAGCGGAATTCAATCTCTTGGAGATGCAAACTCCCATGATTCTAAAACCTTTGAGAGATAAATCCTTCTTGCACAGGTTTTCCAAATCTAGGTCACCTAAACCTTCAAATGATTCTTGGGAAAATTATCCCTACTCTTAGTCGAGTTTCTGGATAATGGCTCGGGTGCGTTTCAAAGTTCCTAGGATACTTACTTGAATGAAGTGCCTTTCTAACTCACATAGTTATGAGCTATGACACCAGGACAGGGTAACCTCATGGGTTTACCGTAGTGGTGTTCATACCGAGGATATTACTCCAACTATGAGACATGATGCGATCCCCTGGGGAAGGTGCTTTCGAGGGATTAAACCAGAACACCAAAAGAATAAGGCAGATGGGATGATTCTCAGTGGAGCAGACTCATGCTCTGGACTTACTCAGTTTATATAGAAACCAAATGTGGCATATAAGTATACACATGCATTCATTATTTCCAATCTAAAATACCAGAAAATCATAGCATACAAAAACCATTTAAGGGCGTATAAACATGAGCATGTATCCATGATATTCAATTCAAAATACAAGGCATAAAACACTTATCAGAACCACAAGGCATGATGCGACTGCTGAGAGGGGTGCTCGTTTCCACCCAACCATAGGCTTAGTGACTGCAATCGGATTTACCACTAGCCACCCCCAAGCTAGACCATGATGCTCTGAGATTCAATATCTTACCTCCAGCTCAACGGAAGTCAAGGACAAGGTTACTCTCCTTCTCCTGATATAGAAAAATAATCTAGGAAAAAGGTTACTCTCCTTCTACTGATACAGAAAAATAATCGAGGACAAAGGTTACTCTCCTTCTCTTGTGTTCAGAACCCCCTGTGATTCCATATTTTTTCGGTTCTCTTTCGTGATACCTATCGCACGCGCTCCTCTCCCCTTTCCCACACTTCCTTTCTTGCCTTTCTTTGCAAGATTGTGTGTGGCACGAATTTCCCCATCCGTGGTTAGGTCTGAGATCTTTTACAGATGGGCGGTTCGCCCCATCCCCTCATTAACTCTTGAGGATCCTCCCCACCTACCATCCTGATGGGAAATTCATTCCAGGGTTAGAGAGTTGCTTTGATATTTGAGCAAGTAAAAACCAGTATGGTACTGGTTTGGTGGAAGTTATCACATCCATTCCATGTCCCTTCCACCACCTTTTATTATCCATCATGGTCTCTTTTAGCACATTCCCTCCTCAGCAGTCATGCAACACATAATCATAACAAAATTTACATTCATTGACCTTTTATACAAAGGTCCATCAAATCAAACATCCACATCTTTGAGTTTGCCATAGTTCTTGGCCAATATAGTTATTTTTACAAACTGGGGGAAACTGTTAAGAACCAAACATCAATATAGCATAGAAAAACCTCAAGATTTCACTCTATTCTTATTACCATTCTTGGGATGACCTAGGTTCAGGTCTACCTGGTTTCCAACAAAACCCCTTTAAAACTATCGACCCTTCTGGTAAACCAAAAGGAAGCACAATACAGAGAGTGCACTACGTAGTCTCACCCGAGATAGTTCTATTGGTGGCTGCAATGCTCAGGTGCTTGCAACCTGAGAATGAGTGGGGATATGGGATTAAACTCTGTGACCTTCATTTGTTACTTTAACATTCATATTATATTGACTACCCTGTCATTCTTATTCAATGATGTAAAATCATAGATCTAACTAGTCATTCACGCATTTGTCTAACATCTAATAATTGACAGTAAAGGAAATACATAACATTCAATCACATAACACATGATCTATCGTGGTTCACCCCTCCTAGGCTACGTTCACAAATATTTGGCTGCTCTTCTCTTTTATTATGGTGTTTCCAAAACTACAATGCTGCGCACATTACAACTGTCCACCAGCAGGTCATGATCTACAATGAGGCGAACTAGATCATACCAGGCTCCTCATTATGTGACCTAACCTTCAAGATCTACCTTATTCCCTCTCCTCAGCTCAACAACTTACAAAATAGATTGGCCTGACAATCATTATGTCTTCCCACGACATAGTAACAATGACCAACCAAAGAGGAACAACCAACTTACCTACTCATACATGTTTCTGGCTTACCAACCATTACATCTTCTTACCAAAACGCTAACCCTATCATGGCTAGGTATTCTTACATGCGCTACTCACATTCTTTCCTCTTCTGCATGCACGTCTGTCTTGCACATGCTGCTTTTCCTACATGTGCGTCTACCTTTCAAGTCATGCTTTTCATGCATGCGCGTCTGCCCTCCACATCATGCTTTTCCTACATGTGCGTCTTCCTTCCACATGTTTCTTTTCCCCAAAACTGGGCATGTGCCCAACAAAGGGAATATTTTATTAATATTTCCAAAAAGAGTAATTATGGATAATTGTTTATCCTAAGTTCTCGAGGGATTGAAACGAGTCACCATGTGGCTAAAGATAATTCTGAAGGTGACAAGTTTCCAGTTTAAGGGATGCAATATATATTTTTGGCCTTAGTGTATTTTGAGAGAGGAGAAAAATAATTCATCTCATTCCTTGATCATTCAGACTGACACTCCTCTAGGGGGATCTAGAACTAGCTACCATTGTATAACCCTGTTCTTAGGAAAAACTAGTTTGTGGTCAAAGAGGCAGGTTGTCAAGCTCGTGAGAATTCACTCCAGGTGAGAGATTTATTTTCAAAGAGGCAAGTTGTCAGGCCTGTAAGGATTCTCTCCATGTGAGATATTTGTTGACGAAGGGGTGGGTTGTCAGGCCCGTGAGCATCCTTTCTAGGTGAAAGTTTTGTTGGGAGTTGTTCCCTGGTGCGTTGGGCATTAGTTGCAGTGCCTTGATACTTTCTGTTCATCCTATTGTTGAAGTCCTGGAAGATAAGTGGGGAAGACGAGGGGTTGTTGAGCAGAGAAGGGGCACACTTCCTTGGGTGGCACAAGCATGTTGGGAACGAGAGATTGTAGGCTAGTTTTAGCAGCGGGCACCTTGGGCTGAACAATTCTATTGATTATCAGAACTTAGCCTGGCATTAGGAATCCTTTTTCCCTGGTGGAGCTTAAGCCCTAGCTCGAGGGTGACGTGTTGCTGAAATTTTATGAGCAACAAAGTCTATGTATGGGAGGAATGACTGAGTTCTGCATGCAGTTGGTGACTTTTCATAAAATATAAGTTTCCTTTATGTGCTTGACTCATTTACTGTGTGCTTAATTATCTATGTATGATATGGGTTTAATTCTTGTATGATGTTGTATATAAGTAATTTTTGTTATTATGTATAATGTTGCTTGCACATGTAAGTGTGGTGTTGATATTCAATATTTGTAGTTGTACATGTGATGTATGACAATTGTTGTCAGTTATTCTTGTTGATTTAACCTTATAATAATGGTTATGAGTCTATGAGGCGAGGTTAGAATGGCCATGCGCATAGGGAAGCAATCTGCGTGCACAAGGAGAACAGAATTTGTGTGTGATGCCTGAATGGTTTCGTGCACAATAGTGATCACATGTTTAGAGTAGATTACACACTCAATAATGTTGGTGTGCTTAGTATGCTTGTGCACGCAATTGTATTATGTTACTTTCGTTGTTATAATTTTTGTTAGAAGAGGAAAGTTTGTGTGGCGCGATCCAACTTGGGGTCGAGCGCGTTACTTCAAGTATTTCTGCGCAAACCAATGTTATAGAGTAGAATATGCACACTAGATTTTGGAGTAGCGTTGCTCAGTAGTAAGTTGGGTATGTTACATTTTGGTATTAGAGTGTGGTACCATTACAAAGTGGTATCAGATCACGGTAACGTTACAAATTGGTATCAGAGCTGGTACCCAACTAGGAGGCTAGGTACGTTACAAGTTGGTATCAGAACTCTAGTTTCAACACTGAGCCTGCATGGGCCGAGTATCTATTTAAGAAAAAATTTGGACTAGTAAGTGGTTGAATTTGGAATTACAACATGGCCATGGTGTGCTTAAAATAAGAATGTGAAAGTGTGCGCACTAAATTTTGACATTGCGGAGTGCGATGCTGGAAATGTGCAGTAAACAATGGTGCACGGGTGTGTGCACTAAAACTTTATGGTTGCGTGGAGAAAAACTGGTGGTGCATGCATAATACTGATACGTGGTGTATATGTAAAATTTTGACATTGCACATTGGTATGTGTTGAATACCAGTGTGTGCATGGGCTTCAGAAAGAAGAAGGAAATAGTAAAAGGGTATTTGGAAGAATTTTAAATGACCATGATATACTACGCAAGACTCATAATTTCACAAGGGAGCAGTCGATGGGAAAGTTTTGGACAAAGGAGTCCAATTATTCACCCATAAATTTTGGAATTGGGACGTTAAAATCATCCAAGGAATTAGAATAAAGGATTCTGACAAAATGGTGTAGAGTTTTCATGAAGTTGTCGCATGAATTCATCTAACAAATCTAATTTCTTGCACATTTTGCAGAATTAACAATGATTAGAGCAGGATGAAATCAACACATAAAGTAAAAAATAATGGAATATGTGTAGAGAACTTACATCCATGATGATGAATTTGGCGATTTGTATGTTAGTTTGGGTCTTCATGGTACAAAATCCAAGGAGGAGCACATAAAATTGGTAGAAACAATAAAGGGACTGCAAAAGGATGTCCAAAGTTATAAAGATGATAATGAAAGGCTTATGAAAGCCAAGGAGCAACAAGATGACTTCAATATCAATTTGATGCAAATCTTCGACATAATAGAAAATAAAATGGATAAGGAGATAGTGTCAAGTAGGTTAAGAAGTCACGGGTCTCATGATGAGAGAAGAAAAAAAGGAAGTGCTGAAATGAATCATCACCACTCACCAAAGCATCCATTTAGGAAAGCGTGCAATAGCTCAAGTCCATCTCCTATCAGAAAGCATAAGACAAGGACTGGGGTGGATGAGCTACAAGGAGAAATGAATAAAATCAAGCCTCCTACCTTTGATGGTGAGCACACGAATTATGAATATGTGGAGACTTGGCTACTGGGCATGAAGAAGTACTTCCAACTACATAATTATTCTGTGCAGGCATAAGGGAGAATTTCCATCTATCAACTAAAGGGAAAAACATCAATGTGGTGGGATCAGTTCGTGCTAGTGCAACCCATTGATGAAAATATGGTTACTTGGAGGGATTTGAAGAGGTATTTTCAAAACAAATACTTAACTAAGAGATATTATGATAAGAAAATAGAGTTCTTTGAACTCAAGATTGGGAGTATGACAATAGATGAGTATGAAAGAAGATTCTTAGAGTTGTTGAAATATGTCGCATTCATCAAGGATGAGCAAGTTAAAATTCAAAGATACCTTAGTGGGATGCCCTCATTTGTTAGTAACAAGATACAATATGATGACCCCAAGACATTGGAGGGAACCATAAGGTGCGCTAAATGTCTTTATGATCAACAAAGGGGAAGACCGACTTTCCAAAAGGCTTAGAAAGACAAGATGAAAAGCAAGGTGGAATAGAGGAAGAAGGGGACTAAGGCACCATTTTTCAGAAACAATGTGCAAGGAAAACCAACTCCCAAGGAGCCTAGAATAACAGAGATAGTGGGACAAAAACCAAGGCAACAACCTATTCAATGTTGTGGTTATGGTGGATATCATATGTATAGAGATTGTCCTCAAAGAGGTGAAAAAGTGAGGATTGTGAATAGTGTACAAAAATCTTCGACAATTGAAGACATGGGCATAAATGTACCTAGGATTTACTCAGCCCCGGATAACAAGAAAGTTGAGTTTCAATCAAACATGATTGAAGTGGAAGGTAAAATTAATGACCAACCCATTGCTATTTTAATTGATTCATGAGCTAGTCATAGTTATCTAGATCCTAAGATGGTGGAAAAATTCCAATTGCCAATAAGCAAGCTTGGAAAACCTTGGTTGGTGCAGTTAGCTACAAGAGAAAAAGGGAAAATCAATGAAATGGTTAAGGCATGTCCAATGGATATGAATGGGATGAGCACAAAATATGATTTTAATGTCATACCTTTGGGCTCTTATGATTGCCTCATTGGTATGGATTGGTTGGAACAACATCATGTTGTTCTAAGCTGTTACAATAAGGAA
Source organism: Picea engelmannii (assembly GCA_009831015.1). Classification (NCBI taxonomy): domain Eukaryota; kingdom Viridiplantae; phylum Streptophyta; class Pinopsida; order Pinales; family Pinaceae; genus Picea; species Picea engelmannii. Next base: position 181,312 of record ML781280.1, on the reverse strand, counting down.
TTTACTTTCTTGGATGAGGAAGGAAACTTAAGAAAAGTTTAAGGAATTCCAAGAGCTATAACTATTAGAGAATTTTTATCCTTGCAATTGAAGAAAAGCTACAGGAAAGGATGTCAAGTAGTTACAGTGCACATGGATGAGGCACCTAAGGATAAAGTGCCAAATGTTGAAGATTTTGCAATACTGAAAGAATTTGAGGATGTATTTAAAGAGATACCAGGGTTTCCACCGAAAAGAGATATTGATTTCTTTATAAATCAAATTTCTGGATAATCTCCCGTATCCAAGACTCCTTATAGGATGAGTACGCATGAGTTGAAGTAATTACATATGCAACTTAAAGGGCTTCTGAAGAAGGGGTATATATGCCCAAGTGTGTCACCTTAGTGTGCTCCAGTATTGTTCGTGAAGAAGAAGGATGGTATGTTGAGGATTTGTATTGACTTTAGGAGGTTGAACAAAGTAACGATAAAGAACAAGTATCCTTTTCCAAGGATAGATGACATCTTTGATCAGTTGAGGGGCACGCATATATTTTCAAACATTGATCTCAAATATGGATATCACCAAGTGAGAATTAAAGAAGAAGACATCAACAATAATTCCTTCAGAACGAGGTACGAACATTACGAGTTCACAATCATCCAGGTTGTCAAACACACCAACTGTCTTCATGTGTTTGATGAATGGAGTTTTAAGAAGTTACTTAGATAAGTTTGTCATTGTATTTCTGGATGACATACTTATTTACTCAAAGTATGAATAATAGCATGAGAATCACTTGAGGATGGTGCTAAAAGTATTGAGGGATCATCAATTGTATGAAAAATTGATCAAGTGATAATTTTATCAGTGATATATTCATTATTTGGGTCATATCATTTCTAAGGAAGGAATAGTTGTGGATCCAGAAAAGATAAAGGCCATTAAGGAATGGCCAACACCAATAAAAGTCACAGAGGTGGGGTACTTCATGGGATTTGTAGGTTATTATAGAAGTCTTATTGAAGGCTTCTCAAAGATTGCACACCCAATTAAATCCTTGTAAAATAAAGGTGTGTGATTTGAGTGGACTTTTGATTGTGTAAGAAGTTTTCAACACTTGAAGAGTTTATTGACAAGTGCACCAATTTTGAGAATTGTTGATCCTAATAAATAATTCATTATGTTCACATATGCATACAAGGAAGGGATCAGAGGAGTCCTTACTTAGAATGGGAATGTGGTGTACTACGAATCAAGGAAATTAAAAGAGAATGAAAGGCTCTATGCTACTCATGACTTAGAATTGGAATCCATAGTGCATGCCTTGAAGATGTGGAGGCACTACCTCATGGGAAAAAGATTCAAGTTGAGGACATACCATAGTGGTTTGAAGTATCTGTTTGGACAACCAAGTTTAAATTCCAGACAAAGAAGGTGGTTAGAATTCCTCAATGAGTATGACTTTGACATAAATCATATCAGAGGAAAAGAGAACAAGGTGGTTGACACACTCAGTAGGAGGGTGCACGAAATGCATGCTACAATCATTAACATGTACAAATAAGATTTGAGTGATAGGATTTTAGAGGTTTCCAAATCATATCAACACTATGTGGACATAAAGATGAATTTATAGTAAGGTATGTCACAACAAAAAATGGAAGGTTATGAGCTAAAAGAGGATGGAATCCTCATGTATAGGTGCAAAGTTTATGTGCCTAATGCTTAGGAGTTGAAAAAACTATTATTATCAGAGAAGCATAAAGTTCCTTATGTTAGACACTCAGGCTACCAAAAAACTATTGTAGCAGTAAAAAAAAATAATATTGGCCAGGCATGAAAAATAGGGTTACTGATTTTATTGCTAGATGCCTTGAATGCCAAAAGGTCAAGGTTGAGCAAAAACATATGGTTGGTTTTCTATAGCCTTTTCCCATTCATGAGTGGAAGTGGGAAGTTGTGACCATGGATTTTATTACTAATATTCCTAGGACTGTTAAGCAACATGATTCTATTATGGTAGTGGTGGACAATCTTACTAAAGCTTCCCATTCTATTACAAGGAAGTCAATGCACAAGGCAACCGACATTGCTGAAATATACATGTGAGAAATTGCTAAGTTGCATGGTGTACCTAAGACAATTGTATTTGACAAACATCCCAAGTTCACATCAAATTTTTGGAAAGGGTTGTTCAAAGGATTTGGAACAAATCTTAATTTCATCACAACCTATCATCTAGAGTCAGATGGGAAAATAGAGAGGGTAAATCAGGTGATTGAAGATATGCTCAGGATGTGTGTGATGGATAAACCATCAAAATGGGAAGACTAACTTCACTTGGTAGAGTTTTCTTACAACAATAGGTATCAAGCATCTTTAAATATGATCCCAATTGTGGCACTTTGGGGTAAAAAGTGAAACACAAGAGTGATTTGGGACAACATAGCAGACCACACAGTGGTTGGACTAGATCTTCTTAGGGAAATGGAAGAGTAGATGGTGAAAATAAGGAATAATTTAAAGGTTTCCCAAGACAGGAAGAAAATCTACACAGACAAAGGAAGAACCCACAGAGAGTTCAAAGGGGGTGACCATGTGTTCTTGAAAGTAAAATCTAGATGCAGTTCCCTGAAGTTGGGAAATTTTTCTAGGTTGTCAACACATTACTATGAGCCATTTGAAATCCTAGAGAGGATTAGTCCTATCACATATATGCTTGCATTTCCTGCATCCTTGTGTATTCATAATGTTTTCCATGTATCATTGCTTAAAAATGTATGCACCTATTGCTAATGATATTATTGATTGGAATGTGATTCAGGTGGAGCTAGAAGGTGATTTTCGAGTGTGATTGGTTTGCACATTGGATCAAAAAATCAAACAGCTTCAGGATCGAGTCATAAAGATAGTAAATCTCTAATGGATCTAGTACGGTCCTAAGGATGCAACTTGGGAGCATGAGGATGCTATGTGGGCAGAGTATCTGCATCTTTTTGAAGACTTTTGAAATTTTATATGTACATGCGTATATAATGCATTGAGGACAATGCATAAATAAGAGGGAGGGGAATGTAATGTACCTAATCTGAACCCCATTTGTAATTGTACATATAGGTTGGTGATCCATTGGTACCAACTGTAAATGTAAATGTACATATAGGCTGGTGAGCCATTGGCACCAAGTTTTGGTCTTGCGCGCACCTGAGTAGTGCATGAGGATTGTTATCAAAGAAAGGGTGCACACATTTCATAGTGTTTCGTGCACCTGGGTAAGTGTGCATGGTTGCACATCAAATAAGGGCGTGGACATTTCACAGTTTTGCACACACTTGAGTAAGTGCACATGGATTAGCTTGAAGTGTGCATCAAATTGAGTTATATATATATATATATATATATATATATATAAGTCCATTGGATGTAGCTTGGGTGGTTGGGAGGAATGATTGTTACCCTCCCCACCCAAGTTCAATTCCTTGTGAGTGACATGTTGTGACCTTAAATGGGTCTATAAGATGCTCTTGTTGTTGAGCCCCCAATATTCCAAAAATACTTGGCCTCCCCATGTTCTCTCGCGAATTTCGGGGGGGTTTTCCGTGGACGCAGGGAGCACCGATATCTGGTGTTGTGAACCACATGATATATATATATATATGTATGTATGTATGTATGTATGTATGTATGTATTTGAGGTCGTAGAGCCTGTGTGGTTATGGGGCTAGTGAGCTGGGATGCAAATAGGCCAATGTGCCTATCCTTGTAAAATGTAATCACACTCAAGTTATTAATAATATCACATCATTGTGTGAAAACAGATCAGACAAAAAGAGAGGGGGGGACAAACTCCACCAAAAAATGGAAAAGTGGGGGCTAAGCTAAGGGGGGCTTAAGTGCTATTAATATTTACAAAAACTATAATTATGGATAATTATTTATCCTAAGTTACCGAGGGATGGGAACGAGTCACCTTGTGGCTAAAGATAATTCTGAAGGTGACAAGTGTCCAGTTTAAGGCATGCAATATATATTGTTGTTCTTAGTGTATTTAGAGAGGAGAAAAATAATGCATCTCATTCCTTGGTCATTTAGACTGACACTCCTCTAGGGGGATCTAGAACTGACTGCCATTGTATAACTCCGTGCTTGGGAAAAACTGGTTTGTGGTTGAAGAGGTGGGTTGTTAGGACTGTGAGCATTCTCTCTAGTTGAGAGATTTGTTGTTGAAGAGGCAGGTTGTCAGGCCTGAGAGAATTCTCTCCAGGTGAGATATTTGTTGACGAAAAGGCGAGTTGTTAGGCCTGTGAGCATCCTCTCCAGGTGAGAGTTTTGCTAGGAATTTTTCCCTAGTTTGTTGGGCATTAGTTGTAGTTCTCTAAGACTTCCTGTCTGACATGTTGCTGAAGTCCTATAAGGGACGTGGGGCAGCCGAGGGAATTTTGAGTAGAGAACGGGCACACCTCCATCTGCGGGACATGCATTTGGGGAATGAGAGACTATAGGTTGTTTGGAGCAGCGGGAACCTTGGATTGAACAATTATGTTGATTATCAAACCTTAGCCTAGAATTAGGAATCCTTTTTCCCTGATGGAGTTTAATCCCCAGCTCGGGGGTGACCTTTTGCTGAAAGTTGATGAGCAACAAATTCTATGGCTGGGAAGAACGTCTGAGTTCTATGCGTAGTTGGTGAATTTTTATAAAAGATAAGTATCTTTTATGTGCTTTTATCATTCACTATGTGCTTAATTATCTATGTCTGATATGGGTTTAATTATTGTATGAGTTTGCATAAAAGTAATTGTTTTTATTCTATATAATGTTGCTTGCACATGTAAGTGTGGTGTTGATATTCAGTATTTGTAGTCTTACATGCAGATTATGACAGTTGTTATCAATTAGTCATGTTAGTTTAACCTTATAATAATGGCCACGAGTCTCTGAGGCAAGGTTAGAATGGCCATGCACGTAGGGAAATACTTTGTGCGCACCAGAGGCTAGATTTGCTTGTGTGTGCCGGGAAGCAGTTCATGCGCACAAGGAGAACAAAATTTGTGTGTGACACTAGAATGGTTGCGCACACAGTAGTGATCACATGTTTAGAGTGGATTACATGCACAATAATGTTGTATGCTCAGTATGCTTGTGCAGAAAATTGTATTGTGTTACTTCCGCTGTAACAAGTTGTGTCAGAAAAGGAAAGTTTGTGTGGCATGACCCAACTTGGGGTCGAGCGTGTTACTTCAAGTATTTCTGCATAGACCAATGTTATAGAGTAGAATTTGTGCACTATATTTTGGAGTAGCGTTTCTCAATAGTAATATGGGTGCATCACATTTTGGTATCAGAGCGTGGTAACGTTACAAAGTGGTATCATAGTGTGGTAACGTTACAAATTGTCATAAGATCTAGTACCCAGCATGGAGGCTGGGTATATTACACTATGCACTTACCTTACACATTAAATTCCATTGGTAAGTTACTTTAATTGAAGTTGCAAGTTGGCATTCTAACTCAAGGGTTTATAAGCCTCTTTCAACATAGAAATAACTAATATTTTATGAAGGAGAATGAATGGCCTTATATATATATAAGTAAAAGCACCATCAAACCTACTCATTCAAACTAGTTTCATTGCAATGATGCAACATTCATGCTGCAACTCACAACTAGTACCACCCCTAGGTTTTCCCCTTACAAGGTTACAATCATTAAATTATTTAACATGGGTTTAGGGAATGGTTTCAATAATCCAAGAGATTCACTCCCCATACCATTCACAACTTTATGCAAATGATTTTATGAATGGTAAACCATGGTAGTGCACCAATTCCATTTGAGATGAAAATGCTATGAGGTTATAGTCATAAAGTTAAAATAAAAAATAAGCCACCAAATGTAGATAACAACTCCACATACACAAATAATCTCTTCCAAGCAATTTCTTGAATACTAACACACCTTAACCAGTTCATGCATAAAACATAAAACATCTACATTAGGTTCTAGGTAGGTTTTGTTAACATAGTATAGTTACTGGAGTGTTGTGACTTGGAATTTCTAAGGATCAATTCATCCAAGGTAAGCCATTTCATATTTTAAGCATAAAATCCTTACTTAGGGGCATATGACATGCTCTATTTGAAATTGAACTTAATGAGTAGCATACATAGGAAATTTGATTTATTTCCTAAGACAAAAAACACAATTTTCATTACATCTGTGTATACAAATTTTCCCTTTCATAGATTTTACCATAACCATTTACTTCTCATAATAAAATGCAAGGATAAATCAAAAAACAAGACAAGATAAATTGTATATATACATATTGAGCACATGAGAAAACTTGTTTGAACTTAAACCTACCAACAAAATGATTAACGTTGAACACTTTTCCACCCAACCATAGGCTCAGTTTCACTAGTGCTCTCTACAACTAGCCACCCCCTAAGAAAACCATGATACCAAAAGGGTGAATTCAACAACACTAAAAATTAGTGGTCAGATGGAAAACTATTTCACAGGTATAAGTTTAGTAGGAAATCCCTTCCTCACTAAGTGTAGGGACTCCTCGATCTCCAAGTGATCCTCTATTGGATTGCACAACACCAAAGTGAATCCCTTCACTACTATACAGTCCCTATGTGACTCCCCTCTCTTGTGCTTATCATGCGCACCCAACTCAATCCCAAATCATAACCCTTATGCTCAATGAGTTCAGGGAACCTCCCTATGCTAATATAGGGCCTTGATTCAAGGCATACAAGATGGAATTTCATAGGAAATGGCTCTCCTCTAGATGCCTAATCTCGTTCCCTTCCCACTCACACACTTATGTCTTCTATCTGTTCGAAAATTTGTGATCTTGCTTTTCCCATGCATTTTGGGTCATTCACAAATTTTGAGGTGGGTACTCTTTCCCACTCTATGAATTTACTATTGATACTTTTCAACCACCATCCCATGATTTCATAACTATGGGGAGTAGAAATTTCAACCAACTAGGTTTTTCTCAATAAATGAATTAGGTTGGAGGGTAAATGAGCGAATGTTTTTTCAAATTCAAATCTTAGAAAAATATTCTTGGAAAGGGTGGCAAGGTGAACCCCCAAGACCCCCTCACCATTCCCCATTCATGGTATCATGGTATGTGTAGGTGCTCATTCCCTCATTCAATTAATTGGAATTTTCATTAATTAAAATAAGATACGTACATTGTCTTTGATTTATCCTGTTCAACTAGGCATGATTACGAAATATTCATGCCAACATAAACCACTCTAACTACCATTAATTTCAATTTAAACTAGGGATGTTACAGTTTGGGAATACTATTTACTATTGATTCTAGGAACTGCCACATTGTAGAGTTGGGACACACACTAGCACAACACACACACACACAACCAAAAAAACCCACATAAATAGATGGTGACTCTGTTGTGTTTCAAGTTTGTTAGATGCTTAGCATTGTAAATTTAAGTTTTCAATTTTAACTAAAATTTTAATTGAATTTGTTAGATTATATTTCCTTATGTGTACTTGTTTGTTATTGTTGTTGGTCATTGATAACAATCTTAGGAAATTTTCTTTATTATTAAGTGTTTGGGCTTGGGGGAACATCTCACCAATTCACATATTCTCTTCACCTTGTGCTTTATGTAATCTTCATAGATAAAAAATTAATAGAAAGGTTGCTTCTTATCCTTCTAACTTCCATTTTCAATATCAATGATTTGTTTTTCAACACTTATTTTTTGGCAATCAAGCAACATACATGCACCCATTTGACATATAAGGATTACATAGTTGGTTCATGCCTCTAACTAAGACTCTAAAATGAAGAATGATTGATAAAAGTAACTTCATTCATTTTACTAAAGCACACATTTAGAGTAGGCTAGGACCATGAAGATGGGATTGATGAGAAACACTCAAGGTTATCCTTTTTATCTAAAACTAGATGTTGTAAAATGAATATAAAATGACATTTGGTAACTAGAAATTGATTTTGGGAAAGTACCTATAACACAAGTGTAAATCAATAGTTTAATATATGAAAGTGTGTGGATCCCTCCTCCATACCAAGAAGTGTGTGTGAATACTTTAATAGGAACCAAGAAGGACTTGAAGTGTTTTGCCACTTTTTTGCACCAGTGAGTGGATGTGGGAATTGATCCATAAGTCACCTGCTAAATGAGCATACTTGACCAATGCTTGTTCCCCTCAACTATTTTTGGTGAAGAGGAAACTAAGTGGCTAATCCTAGGACCATGTACCTAGGTGACTGCTCATGGGGATTATGAGTGGAAGCTCAAATAGATAGTATATCACCCTTCGGATTTCATCACCTTTAGTGTCGATCACTATAACTAGTCTCTTTCTTATCTTCACTTGTGTAGAATTTGATCACTTGATTTTATCATCAATGGTGCAATGTTCCTTTTGTTTCACCTCCTTTAAAGGGATGCACATTTGGAAGGTCCCTTATCTCTTATTCAGATTGCTTGAGCCTTGATTAGTGTGTCATACAGGTGTGCTTATTTTTTCTTTTCTTTTTTTATAAATGGAACTAAAATATTGTTTGATTATTTAAATTATCAAAACTCTAATCTTTGAATTAACAATCTAAATGGGTTTTGATTAATCCTAGGAATAATTGATTAATTGATTTATTGACCTTAGCTTTAAATAAACTCTCCATTTTTTCGTTTCAATTAATTCTAGGCGACCTTTTGGTTTAGTAAGTTGACCATTCTACCTAACTAGACCTTAATGTATTTCAACTTCCATGGGTAGGCTTGCACCTCTTAGTATGATAAGTAAACCTCTTGTGCCTTGCTAAACTACATTTATGGACTCCTTGTTAGCACCTTACCTTAAGTCTAGAATGGCGCATGTTTCAAGAAATGTTAACCTAGGGAGTCCTCCACAAGGGAACCCCTTTGTTATTCCTTCACTTGGAAATGTTGGTGATCTTATCATGGCTACCCCGACTCTTCCTAACATGACTTTAGGTACCCCTATTTGGGTGTTTCCTCAAACCAATCCTATGAAAATCCCTTGCTTTCATCAATTGTTAACTCAATTCCATATCCTATTTTTTAACCTGGCCAAAGTTTGGTTCCTACCTCTAAACAAACTAGAAACTAGGAACCATCCAAAAAGAAGAACATGGAAACCAAATGTAAGAATAGGAAATAAGGGAAATGTAACATCCATCCACGATGTTAAGAAATTAATCTTTCATTTTATACATTCACAATAACAATTTGGTTTTAGCATAATTTCATTGATTTTCATTTACACAATTATTCTACATTTGCTCAATGATAAATCTAGATAACATGATGAAATAAGTAATATGTTAACTCTATGATTTAGAACTTAAAACAAAAGTATATACAAAATATCAATAACCAAATACCATCAAAAAATACCTCCTCCTTAGCTTGTCGAAGCTCATCGGTTGTAATGTAGTCCTGGGCACTTCCAAGGATTCGTTTCCCGCTTTCCCAGAGTGAAACAACACAATCCTCCCTACCAACTAGGAGCCTTGCCAACTTCCTAGCTCCAAGAAACCTTTCAGTTTCTTGGCCCTCCATGCCCGTGACTCCAAGAACAACAAAGCACAAATACTCAAAGGAAACTATCACAAGAATTATATCTTCCAAAAATTCACAACCTCTCATCATGCTCAAAACCTCTCCATCCTCTCCCTCCTCTCTACTTCTTCTCCCTATTTATCAAGTTTCCATACACACTTCCCCAAGTCTCCTCAACCCCCTCATTATTATCGATCAACCTCCCTTATCTAGATATTTTGAGAAAATATTAAAATAAAACTAAATATAAATGACTTGCATTAAACAACAATAAATAAAATAAAAAGTCTTTATTCTCATGCTAGCTAATAAAAGTTATTTGATAATTTTCCCCAAAATGTACATAACACCCCACCATGCTCATTTAATTCATCACACCCACCATCTATCAAAGCCAAGAAGGTATTTAATGCTTCCAGATATTTGTATGCAATATAATTTACATATTCACTAAACATTCAATTAAATAGTTAATAATTTATTTTAATAATTAATACATTAATTACTTATACTAGTGTACATGGGTAGGGTATATGTGCATAGCTAGCGAACACATATCTCATGCATGTACTAATGATAAACAATCATTGCCTCTAGTGCATAGTTCCTATATGATCACCAAGACATGTAGGACAATAGATCAAGTAATGCATCATTTAATAATCTTAACTAACTAAATTACACCAATTCATCAATAACTCATTGTCACACTTAAAATTTCAATAGGAAATCAAAGAGGGTTTTAAACATGGTAGGAACCAAGTGAGTAAACAATAGTGGCATCTTTTATCCCCAATCAATATTCTCAACTAACATCGAAGCATCCTTCCTTCCTAACCTACTTCCATCTTCCATCCTATCCTTTCCTCTGTTGGACTAAGATGGAGCGTCAACTATATTGACCTAACTCCAGATAGAACCCGTAAGAGGAAGTGTCATACATCTCTACCAAGCTTCCCCAATAGGCAACTAGCAGTCATCATCACACATCTAGGGGAGCATGACTTCACACAACCCTCCCATGACTCTAGGTTTTGAAGGATAAACAGTGGGAAATGCCTCCACCCCTCCTCATAGAACTAGGGTCAACACAACTAGAAGTCGTCATCACACATCCAGGGGAGCATGACTTCACACAACCCTCCCATGACTCTAGGTTTTGGAGGATAAATGGTGGGAAATACCTCCACCACTCCTCATAGAACTAGGGTCAACACCCTACATCAAGCCATACTGTGCAACTACTGTTCTTAGAGTCACGTCATCAAACATCCACTCTGGGTAAGTTGTGCATCCTGTCAAAACCACACTTACCATAGATCATAGTAATATTTCGAATCATAAATTAAATAGTAAGTACAACTTATAGCATACAATATCTTCTTGATGTCTACGACATCCCAGTTACCTCAATACTATAGTCATTTGGCTATCACATAGCTCATCATCCTGTACGTTAGTTCACCAATAACACATATTGATGCAGATACATCACAAATTTATATAAGAATCCATATTTTCGTTGATGCTCAATTAAGAAATGTATTCCTATTTACATCATGCATTGCATCTATTATACATTCACAACATAACTTGAATTGGTATACATGTAAGGAACTTACCCATTTTAATTTTCATGTTTAAATAATCAAATAACTATCTTTGTCATGAGCATATATCATGTAACATACAAATAGGTCTAGAGGTACACATCTCAATGTATAACAAAGTCTAACTGACTCCAAACAAATGCTAAACTTTGAATTATTAAGATTAGTAAACAACAATGTTCTAACTACCTAAGGTCAAAATATATTGCGTTACATACACCCACCCTTCAAGAAACTTTGTCCCGAAGTTATGATCATTCACAATATGAGGAGAATTTATGACACAACTTCTATTTATCTTTCACGATATCAAACCTTGCGTTATATTGGTCTCATTGGACAATGACTTGATTAAAACATGTTGAGTCTATTAATATATTGATTGCAACTACATCTATTTAGTAGGCACCTTACTATGTCTTGACTCTACTTTATTACCATTGGTAATTAAATTAATGAAATGACATGTTTCTCTTATAGATTTATTCTTCCTAAGTTGTATATTAAAGTATAGTCTTCTAGTTTGATAGCCAATTAGAATCTTATCTCATTATTGGTTCTTTAGTTAAGTGAATATTATATTGAGTTCGTTTATAATTTAATCCAAGCATATAATTCCACCTAGAATATCTTAAAAATTATAACCAATTATCATTAACTTTACTATCACTCTAACTTGAGTGATACAATACATATGCCATCATAAAATTTCCCATGCTTAGGAACATTGACTAATATACTACTAAATGATTTTCATGTGATGTCATCACTTCACTGTTTGTTTTTCCATTGTCCTGAATATCTCTCTTTTCTTAAGTTGTATAGATTATATCTCAAACAAGTTAATTGTCTAGTATAGGATTCTCTTCATCACGGTCAAGGAAAATCCTGCTTTCTATCATTAATTCACTATTACAAACATGCCTATACATAAAGGGCACCGTGTTGATATGTGGGTTAGTGAACATTTTATATCAATAATAAATTGACTACAAGATTTCATTCCAAATATTTTGTTATTTGTTCTTGAGGTCTTCTCTTCTTAGCATTGTACTTCTTATGTCTCAAAATTATATCCTCTATACCTACATAGTACTTACCATCTTTGGTAACTATCTCTTTTCTTGTTCATTTCTAGCACTTTCAAGTTCTCTCTCCTACTATGAAAGACGTTTTTAACAATGGGAAGCATGTGTTCATCATTCCTCATATAGATTTATTTATTTACTTATTTATTTTCAAACAGAGTTTCTTCATAGGGAAAAATCCTTGATAGTGAACAAGTAGTTGCTAGACCAAATAATGCATTTCAAGGTGTGTCCTCCCATTTAGATAACTCACCCCTCGTGCAATGGACTCGTGAATAGTGACTAATACAACTCGGTTGATATACCAATGCACACCTTATGACATAATAAAACGACTTTTCATGATACTTCACTTATCATTCTAACTCAATTTTTAAATTCACAACATAGGCTCACTTACAATATCCATTTGAATGTTCATTAGAATGTGGAACTAAACATAAGCACCCACTACAGTCTTATGTTGTCAATATCACCATACTAACCTACATAATGATTAAGTACAATTCACAACTTCCTCCTTCGCACTACACTCTCTCTAGGCTCAAGACTCTTTCCTACTCACTCCTAAGTATAGAAGTAACCCAAGTGCATAAGCTATGCTCTTAAGATAGTAAAACTTCAATGGTAAACCAAACCAAATTCTCCATTAACTATATTATATTTTTCTAGCCAATGGTAAATTTCCGCATGACCTCCCCTTTCTAGAGAATAAGTATCACTAGAAAAGTCTTGAATCCGCTCACATACACATCATATAATACCCATAAACTAGGAGTAGGACTCATCACTAGTTTCCATTCTTAACATAAACACTATGGTAAATTTAAAATTTGTTGACCTTCTCATGAAAATAACCTCTCGCAAGTGGTCAATGTCTTTCTTGTAACAATGACGTATCATTTACTCTTAGCATTACTAAGGTTAGATTCTCCCTTGTTATCAATACAAACCAAGTTTATGACTATGTTTCCATTCGAGCTCAAGTTTACCAAAGGCCCTCCGCTTACTAACAAAGTAGAGGATGAATCGTAAGTCATACTTTATGCAATGTTTCCTACATCAACATTTATTTTATAGGTTACAAGATTTGTTTCAATACGATCACCCTAACCTTAAAACATGTACATTGGACTTTAAATATAATGTGCACTTTGAGTTCTCTATTCCATACTCTAAGAAATAGATTCCACGCTCTATCTTGAAATTGCTACATAATTCTACGCTTACAATCATTGTGTTGCTCACATTGCCATGTACTTTGGTAATTCTTTGAATGCATTAAAATTCCTCATGGGACCCACTCGTATGGTGACTTGGGTTGAATGTCAATTTTCCATCTTGGTTCTTAGTTAAAGACATTAATTGGGGATTAAGTGGGTTTCCTTATTTCAATGAGATGGGATTATACTTTTGATGCCACATTATTTCCATAACAAGGTAGCTAAACAACTACCCAATTCCATGCGCCATATTTATAATTTAAATATATATAACACATTTTATTAATCTAATTGATTTATTCTAACAACAAATTTTGCTATTTCTTAATCTTTTTATATGCTTGAAACATAAGGTTCTCCTGAGTAAGCACTCCCTTGCCTCAATCATAATGTCTTTTTTATCCACAAGTTTTTTTTTTTTTTTTTTAACCAATGTATTTATAGTTCCATAAAAATTCCAAACACTAATTTGTTGTTCCCTAAATCTTTATTAAAATTATTATAGTGAAATTAAACACTTAATTTTCCTTTACCCTTATTAATTTAGAAATCATTACCTTGTGGTCAAAACACCCTAACCATTATTATATGTGATTAATTTATATGGTATAGTAGTATTATTATCTTACATACATTTTCCATTTATAAAATTTTACATCCTAATACAAAACTATTTAATACTACTTTGATATTTTATAAGAGGTCCAAGGTGGAAGTGGGTGATTAGAAACAATATCATATACTAACACATAAAACACAATGTATATTTATCACTATTCATCATATTACTATTTCTCACATATTTGTTGACAACTTGAACTCATATATTTATACAATATTTAATAGATTTCCTACAATTCAAAATTGATTTAATTAACCCAGATCACTTAAAAAAAATCCTCACCTGTTAATTTACTATAGTTTTTGTACTATTAAAACTTAATGGATTAGTTTAAGTAGCATTTCAATATTTTTTTATTTTTATTATATATATATATATATATATATAAAACTATCCCTAAATTTACAATCTCAAACCTAAAGTAATTAAATCCATGTTAAAGCTAGTGAAAGAAAAAGAAAAAAAAAAGCGAGTTCCTTAATTTAAACCCTAGTTACTTCCATCCTTCATACGAGAGCTACTTCCTTCCTTGTTTAAAAGTAAGTCGGTTCCTTGTAATTTGACAATGATAGAGATTGTTGTGATGACAGGAACTGATTGTCACAGGGACCACATATGATAAAAGTAGTTTCGACTTTCGATATGATTACTAAAATCGTATCATTAATGTTTATCAATTCTAATTAAACCTGACTTAAATAACATGAAAATGTACAGCCGCCATAAATGAACTAATACCAAAAAGAGAAAGGAACATTGTCATATACAACATAGATCAATGTAGTAGGTCATTGTATTAAAAAAATTCTTAATGATTTAAGTTCTAGATAAAATTATTAATTGATACTTGTATTTATAATTCACTCAATTCTCACCTATAAAATTGTTCATTGATAAGTTTGTATTTATGGATCAATAAATTCTCACCAATAGTTATGACTTCTTTGGTTGCAATGCTTATTATGACTTATCATAATTTTAAAAATCAATAGTCGATGGAAAATAAACCAAATGACCTTGAAAAAAGAGAGGTATTGCACATTATTCGGCTGTTGCATGCTTCCACAGTCATCCCATCCCATCAGTCTTGTCCTCATGGCATCCCATCGCTTCGAGATCACTGTCCAAGCTGGTTGTTTCAATACGCCGTCGAGGTCCTCACATGGGCGTATAGCAATTCCACCTGATAGGTATCGCCAGGCTTCAACCTCAGTTTAAATTGAGCCAACAAAGAGCTTAGCACGGTGAGAGATTAGCATGCAACTTTCATTGCTCTAGGCCTTAGGGTTGTTTATCCCAAGCCTCAAATTCAAATCGGAATGTCTCGATTTGGTTACTGGCGGTTAAGGAACTTTGAATGTGCACATGGCTCCAAAACTCTTGCTACGTCATTTGCCATCACATGTCTGCTGTAAACCGAAACCTTGAGTTCAATTAGCGAGGGAGCGACGTGAGGGGATAAGGTATTTCTATGGCGGTTGTATTTGCTGTGAATTGGTATTTCAATGATGGTAGTGTTAGATCAACCAATTAAGAAACGCAAGCGTTTCGATGTCCCAGATCCGCAGGCTACTGTGGATGCTCCCACCATGGAAGTGCAGCAGCAGTAGGCGGTGTTCTCAGAGGACGAGAAGGCGCGGAAGAGGTTGCAAATATTTTCTTCCAACTGCTGCAGAGTGAAAAGCTCTATCAATGATCTGCCTTTGATTCTATTTTTGTTTTTTGGACAGAGCCGCTTGAGTTTCTATTTCTGTTTTTCTTCTGTGCTTGTGTGGAGGACCCTCATCATCATTACTATGTGGCGATCCAACCCGAGAAGAAGCTTCACAAGTTAAGAGTGCAACAGAAGAGGAAGAATATGATGATCTTGACAACAATGCATGCTGTTGTTGCATAATTACTTGGCGAATTCTTCACTGCGACCTTGCTAAAACTCTTGCAGAAACAAATCCACGCTTGGTAACACATTATCCATCCTCGTTGTCATAGTCATCTTCATCCTGATCAACAATTATATCTGAGTTCACATGAAACTTCATGGAATCTATGGCTACATTATCTACCTCAGAATGAGACCAACTAGGATATAGCTCTTCCTGTTTAATAGGATGTTGCACACTTGGAACATCACTAGGAATTTCATCAACCTCTTTAACAATAACATGCACATTTGCAATGTCACTAGGATGATGTTTTGGTTTGATAGCAAGTTGAATTGGCATGCTTGCAACAACCCCACTCTCATCCAGCTCCATGTTAAGATCAAAGTCTCTGACCACAGGAGTGCTCCCCAAATTCACTACTACCTTAGTCTCTCTTGTCTCAGTGTTAACATCGGTAAATATTTCTGAAGCTTTCTCTTGTTTCTCACTGTTCTTAGATGACAAATCTAGGTCTTAATCCTCAAACTTCTCAATTGTGATGCCATTTCTCTCACTTGTACTACCTCTTGACCCTCTGCCTCTACCTCTTCTTCCCCGTCCTCTTCCGCTTCCATGGTGTGCACCCATCCTAACACTTGAAGGAATCAATTCAGGGCTGTATGCACAAGAGCTTAGGGAAAAAATGTAGGAAGCTTGTATATGAAGAAAGTCCAAGTGCTAACCCAAGGCAAGTACTCGTCATGAGTGCTATGGAAGCAAAATCTGTAGGATCATCAACAGTGCTGGTCATCAGTCTGATTTCCATATATCTAATTGGAAACCCACCAAGGGAGAGATTCCCACCGTCATGGTCTCAGTTCTGCCTCCCAGCAATTTCATCGATAGATTGAACTTGGCTTTCAGGGAGACCTTTTGTAAGGGACGATTAGTTGAGACTAGAGGAGTATGGAGCTCGGTGCTTGCACTTAGCTTTGTGTGTTGACTTGTAGAGTTGTTGACTTAACTGAGAATTGGTCCTGTGGAATTCGTCTATGGTCTAATCCGCAGAAGCTTCGATGAAGATGCCCTCCACCCCTCTCCATTTCACATGACCTTTCACCTGCCATTGGATTTGTTTTGCAATTCATACAATCTTTTTAACCTTCCTTCTAGAGGATAATCATAAACCAAAACTTCGAAGAGTGCACACCTCATATCCTCTACATGATCCTCATAAGTATCATCTATTTATTTTTGCTGATTTCTGGAGTGGTACACAAAATATGTTTGATAGTAAATCTTAGGAAAAGGTCATCATCTAGATTGGAGAGATAGAGGAATTTACAAGGGGTGGGTTGCAATGGGGGCACCAGATTCGGTGCTTGCGCAGTCACTGGCAGTTGTTGAATGCCTAGTTCCCTCACACGCACATTGTATTCAAAGTATATATGCTTTTAAAAGGTTCTCGTCTGTATAAAAATTAATAGATGTCAATGATGAAGTTTGTTGCACCAGTCGAGCCCTTGTGGTGGCTTATAAAACCTAATATATATATATATATATATATATATATATATATATATATATATATATATATTGTTTTTCGAACTTGCTCAAGCGATTTACATGAAAACTGTTTTAATCTCTCTGCAAAGAACTGTCTAATGCATGCAAGTTTTCAAGGGAGCTTTCATGGAGACAAGCATATATTTATCATAAAAGAAAATACAATAAGTAATTTAAATGCTTAAGCTAACCAAATGCGAAACACAATTTATGTTTCCAAAAACCTCTCCAAGTACACGACACATCATATGCCAAACTTCATTTGAGAGTGTTGATGAACCATATTCATCTCTGAAATCGATTCTCTGCTATTTGAAATTGAATACTCCTATCTATTATATAAACCCTGAAGGTTTGCACCATTAATGTGTTTTTTTTGTTTTTTTTTAATAAAGGGTTGAAATTTTAAGATCTCTCCATTATTGTAAATTATTGGAATAATATATCCTTTAAGGTCCTAGTTTTCAAACCTAGGCTCTGATACCATATGTAACATCCATCCACGATGTTAAACAATTAATCTTTCATTTTATACATACGCAATAACAATTTGGTTTTAGCGTAATTTCATTGATTTTCATTTACACAATTATTCTACATTTGCTCAATGATAAATCTAGATAACAAGATGAAATAAGTAATATGTTAACTCTGTGATGAAATGAGTAATATGTTAACTCTATGAAATACCTCCTCCTTACCTTGTCGAAGCTCATCGGTTGTAATGTAGTCGTGGGTGCTTCCAAGCATTCTTTTCCTGCTTTCCCAAAGTGAAACAACGGAATCCTCCCTGCCAACTAGAAGCCTAGCCGGATTCCTAGCTCCAAGAAACCTTTCAGTTTCTTGGCCCTCCGTGCCCGTGACTCCAAGAACAACAAAGAACAAATACTCAAAGGAAACTATCACAAGAATTATATCTTCCAAAAATTTCACAACCTCTCATCATGCTCAAAACCTCTCCATCCTCTCCCTCCTCTCTACTTCTTCTCCCTATTTATCAAGTTTTCATACACACTTCCCCAAGTCTCCTCAACCCCCTCATTATTATCCATCAAACTCCCTTATCTAGATATTTTGAGAAAATATTAAAATAAAACTAAATATAAATGACTTGCATTAAACAACAATAAATAAAATAAAAAGTCTTTATTCTCATGCTAGCTAATAAATGTTATTTGATAATTTTTCCCAAAATGTACATAACACCCCACCATGCTCATTTAATTCATCATACCCACCATCTATCAAAGTCAAGAAGGTATTTAATGCTTCTAGATATTTGTATGCAATATAATTTACATATTCAATAAACATTCAATTAAATAGTTAATAATTTATTTTAATAATTAATACATTAATTACTTATACTAGTGTACATGGGTAGGGTATGTGTGCGTAGCTAGCGGACACATATCTCATGCATGTACTAATGATAAACAATCATTGCCTCTAGTGCATAGTTCCTATATGATCACCAAGACATGTAGGACAACAGATCAAGTAATGTATCATTTAATAATCTTAATGAACTAAATTACACCAATTCATCAATAACTCATTGTCACACTTAAAATTTAAATAGGAAATCAAAGAGGGTTTTAAACATGGTAGGAACCAAGTGAGTAAATGATAGTGGCATCTCTAATCCCCAATCAATATTCTCAACTAACGTCGAAGCATCCTTCCTTCCTAACCTACTTCCATCTTCCATCCTATCCTTTCCTCTGTTGGACTAAGATGGAGCATCAACTATATTGACCTAACTCCAGATAGAACCTGTAAGAAGAAGTGTCATACATCTCAACCAAGCTTCCCCAATAGGCAACTAGCAATCATCATCACACATCTAGGGGAGCGTGACTTCACACATCCCTCCCATGACTCTAAGTTTCAGAGGATAAATGGTGGGAAATACCTCCACCCCTCCTCATAGAACTAGGGTCAACACAACTAGCAGTCGTCATCACACGTCTAGGGGAGCGTGACTTCACACAACCCTCCCACGACTCTAGGTTTTGGAGGATAAACGATGAGAAATACCTCCAACACTCCTCATAGAACTAGGGTCAACACCCTACATCAAGCCATACTGTGCAACTACTATTCTTAGAGTCATGTCATCAAACATCCACTCTGGGTAAGTTGTGCAGCCTATCAAAACCACACTTACCATAGATCATAGTAATATTTCGAATCATAAATTAAATAGTAAGCACAACTTAATGCATACAATATCTTCTTGATGTCTATGACATCCCAGTTACCTCAATACTTTAGTCATTTGGCTATCACATAGATCATCATCCTGTACGTTAGTTCACTAATAACACATATTGATATAGATACATCACAAATTTATATAAGAATACATATTTGCTTTGACACTCAATTAAGAAATGTATTCATATTTACATCATGCATTGCATCTATTATACATTCACAACATAACTTGAATTGGTATACATGTACGGAACTTACCCATTTTAATTTTCATGTTTAAATAATCAAATAACTATCTTTGTCATGAGCATATATCATGTAACATACAAATAGGTCTAGAGGTACACATCTCAATGTCTAACAAAGTCTAACTGACTCTAAACAAATGCTAAACTTTGAATTATTAAGATTAGTAAACAACAATGTTCTAACTAGCTAAGGTCAAAATATGGGGCATTACAGGAAAGGGGGAACTGAAACTAGTGTTGGGGGAAACCCCACCTAGGTTACAAATAAACCTAGGAAAACCAAAAATAATAGATTTGAGAATAATCAACCTTGTGCCATTTGTAGAGTAGTCATCCATTATACTCATCATTATCTAGATATACATGCACTTCATGCATTACAAATTTACAACAATAAGCTTAATCCTTCTTATTTTGTTGAATCATATACCCCTCCCTGATCCGGATTATTTTCGACATGAAATGAGAGTGGAGATATAATAAATAAATGTACAGAGATATAACAGATATCCAATAATATAACAGAGATATACCCGAGATATAAACATAAACATAGAGATACAGTGATACACAATCTCTATTAATGAGCGAAATGTACAAAACTGTAGAAATACAAAGTGAAAGACTCGCTAGAATGGTGGCATCTTATCTTTGAGAAGAGATGTGATGGCTACGATCATTCAAAAGAAGATGATTGTTACAATGAGGCTCCAAATGCCTTTGTAACATAAATAAAATCCAAAACCCTAACCCCAAAAGATGAAAAGACAACAGTATTGTGGACCTCGTTTTGGGTAGTTTGGTGTATCAACTTCCCGGTGGTGTAACTTTGGCATACAATCTCTGTTTGGTGTGCATGATAGCTCGTTGGAAATATATCAGAGAGGAGATTCATTTTGGGGGCTCAATCAGAGCCTTTGCCTATGATTGAGGTTCCCTATCATGAAAAAATGTCGTTTAAGCCCTCAAAATGGCCCCGAATGTTTGGGACCCGAAACACTGCTAAAAATAGTAAATTGCCAACAAACTGTTTTGAGCTAGCTGGAATAGGTAGGTGGCCACCGATATACAACTGAATCAATCCTCCCTCCTTAGGAAGCAATGGTTTCCATTTCATTGAGTTCTTGAGGGAGAGGGGAAAGCGTTTGCTGAATCTGAATCTTGGTGAGCTACTTGCCTTGCTAGAGAAGTTGCGCTACTTAGCTTGTTGAAGACTGCCATGAACCTTTTGCTGGTGGGGTTGAATCTGTTCAACCAAACTGTTGTATCTTTCCTTTACTGGGCAATGTGTAGGTACTATTGTAGGTAAAGAAACAATGTCTTCTTTCTCTTCTGCAATCTACTTCTGTTGGAAAGAAAGATCTTGGGCCAAGGATGCAGTGGTTGCAATGTCCTTCTATTCACCTTTTGAACAGATTGTGAAGAGAGTGAATTTTACAATATGAGAGATTACCTTGCGAAATTGTTTTGGTGGGATAGTAGTCGAAACTACCTCTGGTATCTTGTAGAAATGACCCCCTAGAGTAACAATGACACTACGGGGTTGAGACTCATAAATAACATGGTTTTTCCACATATATGGCTGGCCCAAAAGAACATCACAGACATCCAGCTGGGAAACATCACATAATCCTCTATGGAAATTTTCTCCTAGTAATTTTCCCACCAATGTTTGACATGGGGGAGATCCTTAAGGAGTGCGAAAGTGATCTTTTCCTCGTCGGAAAAATTGTGAACAAAGAAATAACCTTCTAGCAGTTTTAACCATTTTTATAGGGCATCCACATCGATATGACCTTCAAATATGGGAATATCAAAATTAACTTGTACCTTGAAAGGAGAGGTGCCTACAAAGTGGTCTCTTGATGAATACGCGCCTATTGTTATCGACAATCATTGAAGGATATGGGAAAAATTCTCCATCATTTTGTCCCTCTATCGGGTGAGAGATTTCTCAAGCGAAAGATTAATAGAATATTCTACTATGTCATATTTCATTTCTTCCACCATGGAGTATTTCTTGGGCGTGCAAGATATATTCTCCTCAAGATATACAAGCTTGAGACCCAACTTTCTATACTTGGACCTTGTCGGGGACATGCACTGAAAAACGATCAAGAGCAACCTACTCTGATACCACTAATCTAGATTATTTTCAGCACAAAATGAGAGTGGAGATATAATAAAGAAATGTACATAGATATATCAGATATCCAATAATATAAAAAAATATATATTAGAGATATAACCATAAACAAAGAGATACAATAATACACAATTTCTATTAATGAGCGAAATGTACAAAACTATAGAAATACAGAGTGAAAGACTTGCTAGAATGGTGCCAACTTATCTATGAGAAGAGATGTGATGGTTACTCTCATTCAAAAGAATATGATTGTTACAAAGAGGATCCAAAGGCCTTTTTAACATACAGAAAATCCAAAACCCTAACCCTGAAAGATGAAAATCCAGCAGTTTTGTGGACCCCGTTTTGGATAGTTTGGTGTATCAACTTCTCAAGGGCGTAAATTTGGCATACGATCTCTATTTGGGTTGCACGATAGATCATTGGAAAGGTATCGATGATGAGATTCATTTTGGGGGCTCAATTAGAGTCTTTGGTTTTTCTTAAGGTGCCTGATCGTGAAAAAACATCATTTCGTCCCTCAAAATGGCCCCTGAATTTTGGGACCCGAAAAACTACTAAAAATAGTAAATTGCTAGCAAAATGTTTTGAGCTAGTTGGAATAGGTGGGTGGCCACCGATATCCACCTGGATCACTCCCCCTCAACATGAATCAAATTTCACCATAGTTGAGGCTCCATGAGGTTTGACTATAGATCTTAAGGTTTAGTTTTCTCCATTGCTTCAATTTCTCATCCATAGAGTGATTAGTCCTCCTAAGACATATACCTAGCTACCAAATTATAATTATTTAGACAAGCGGGGGGGTGGGGTTACACTTCTAGTAACCCATCATCCACCAAATTTTCAAGTATGAAACCTTGGGGTTGTAATATCTTTACCTTTCACTAGGAAAAAATTATACTAAAACATATTCCTTTCTCCATGCCTTTCCAAACTAGGTTCATCTTTAAGAACAATATTTTTCATCAATATTGATTGGATGAAGGATCTTCCTTCTATGTAGTGTCATTGTCTTATTTTCAAGGATTGATTTCACCCACCCTCATTCCATCAATGACCAAATTACAAGCACTTGATGGTAGATTTTGTTACCTAATAGGAATTGTACCCCAAGTTCTAACCTAGTTAGGTGGTAAGATTGTGTTAATCAACGCCATTTTTAATGCAACCCCTATCAACTATAACTTACTTTTGGGACATGATTATGTGTATTCCATGTAGGGTCCGATGTATTTGTACTTTCATGCGATGTTGTTTCCACATGAAGGTCACATAGTCACCATATATCAGTTGTCATTATCTGATCCTTGATTAGCTTCAAACTATAACAACATCTCATCTATGGCCCTATTACAATATGTTCCTATTTTCAGGTTGGAAAAACCTTCTTCACAAATGTCTTATGTGACCACCTCCACCATTTGCGCAATCACCACTCTCGTTGAGCATAGGAATTTATATATAGAAACACCTTCTATCCACATAGACTTGGAGATTGAAAATATGCCTTCTCCCTTCATGGTGATAGGTGCTTTTCTTCCCCTAGGAATAAATGTATCTTGGAATATTCAACCATGACCTTCCATGAATACAAAGAACTCTTAGAGGCCATGAATTCCTTACATAGTTATTGGGATGATATCTACTTTGGTTATCTATCAACCATTTTCCTTGGCCCCATTGTTCCACTTGCATGCCCCTAGAATTCCATCCCATCCAATGATCATCATTAGTAATAACCCTTCCTAACAACACCACCTATTACACTTGTAGAGGATTCCTTGTAATTCCCTTCCATATAAGATACTATTGGTTTAGAAATCATGAGGAAAAATGTCAAAAAATGTAAGGTTCCACGTATTCACATAAATTTATTTTTTCACAAATTATCTCACAATATTTTCCAGTTGTTACCTTGTAGATATAGAAACTTAGACTATCCTTTTCAACTTCATTGGATCATTCTATTAGCCATGGTTTCCTTTGTAAAGTTTATTCTTAAACTAGCATACAATATTAAGAGCTCCCTCTGCAATGTTGCATGTGAACCTTTTTCCACCTTGTTGAACCTTAGGATCACCTGCATTGGATGTTGGTTTGTAAGCCCATTTTATTTCCTCTACTATTCATATGTCTATTAGAAAAGCCTTCTTATATTGGGTTCCCTTATACTTCCACCACTTTTCCATTTGGAAACCATTTTGAGAATTTTCTATCTTACCAAGATCCCTTCTAGATTAAGGTTTCATTATGAGTCACATTATCCTATATTATCTTTTTATATCCATCCCCATAAGGGATCCCTATCATTTATTCAAAGGTTTGTTCTTTCCAATTGAGTTCTTCTGGCAGTTGCCATCTTCAATCCGTTTCTTTTGGTATTTTCTGCAACATAAGCATGCAAATTGTTACCATTAGAGCACAATTATTGCCAAGTGTTCTTGATGTTGTGGCCCATTTCTTGACTACTTTGTTTTCCCCCACAAGAAAAAATTTAAATCATAAAAAAACATGCCTCTTCTAATGTACCATTTCTTGATTTTTTTTTTCATTCTTTCCACCAAAAAATAAGAAAATGTTAAAAAACCACAAAGGAGGAAAGATGAAGATTTTGTTAGTGGAGAGTTTTTAGTCTGGAGAGTTTTAAAATATTGTCATCTCAGTCCAGCAGAAGGAGATCCATTACATCCCACTCAGGCAAGACTCTGTGTCGAACCCACGACCCTGTGTGCATCTCTGAGATATGAAACTTTGTCACAAACACTTGTAGTTAGTGAGAGAAGCAATGATAAAAATAAAGGTATTCATAGTAGTGGAAGTAGTGAGACAACCCATAGTCAGTTGGTGACACTAACGAATAATACTACAAAGTACAAAATGGTATGGGTAGACCTCACTTTGAGAATGCATGCCTTTCACGGAGCAGGGACAAAAGATCTAGAACAACGCTTATTTATCTATGAAGCAATACAGACCGTGAAGAACGTCCAGGGTGACAATGTGAATATCACATAGTTAGTGATGACATTCAAAGACCGCACATTACTCTAGTATATGAAGTATCGGTCCACTGCACCTACGGGACAAGCTAGAACATTGGAAAACATCAGACAATCTCTGTTAAAATAATCTAGAAATTGAAGTCTGGGTTGCAGTCTATTACATAACTGAAAGAGATTAAGCAGTTTCAGAATGAATCAATATGGGATTTTGATCAGAGATTCAAGATATTGATGGGTCGATTGACCTTCTAGATTCCATATGAGCGACATAGGGAATGGTTCATTGAGAGATTGTTACCACATATATGATTCCCATTGACGCAACAAAAGATTACATCACAGTTTGAAGCACTAGAGATCGCCATGAAACTGGAAGCATCCCCTGTAGGAGAAAATGGTGTAGGGATGGCTCAGGTTCAGTTGCAGTTAGAAAAAATGACAATTCAGGTGTAGGAGTTGGCTAAAGGGAAAGTAAAGGGAGAAGAGGTACAATGTACAAAATGTATAAAGGAAGGTCATCATAAGAACGAGTGTCCAACTTTTAAGGAGTATTTATCTACAGGAGCTCAAAATCCCTTGGCACCAACAAGAGGAGTCTATTGTGAGATATGAAGAACAATGGGTCATCATCCAACCACCTGTCCTTTAATGCAAAAGTATCAGAGCACTACCAATAACTTATTTTGTAATTTTTGTAAGTCCGTGGGACATGAAAAAAAGGATTGTTGCGTAATCGATCTCATGAGAGAACGCACTGTGGATGCATATAGAGTTCAAGGGGAAGAAGGACCAGAAGGAGGAATATCACAATATAATACTCCGAGAGGATACAATCAAGGAGGAAGAGAAGGATTCATAGGCCGAGGAAGAGGAGGATTTGAGAGAGGAAGGGGAATGATTATTTGTTATAACTATAACTAGCCTGGGAATTTGGTGTGATATTGCCATAACGTGCACATATTGTAGATAGATGGATCATGCGAAGAAAGACTGTTTGTGGTTGATTGTGAAGTGGAAGGAAAAGAGGAACCAAAATGTTTATACGATATTAGCATAAGAGCATGATGATCGACCAAGGGAAACAATAATTACATGCGGAGGAGCGAGAACATGAGTTGATGCGACAAAACAAGGAATTCAAACTAACCAATGGGTAAGGAAAGAAACATAACCTCCTCCGACGTTTGACCCATGAATAGAGTGAGACACATACAAGAAATCAAGGAAGGAACTACTAGAAACAAAATGGGTAGCATCAACTTCACAACCTATGTATGACAGGCCACCAATGTATGACATGCCTTCAACTTATGACCACTCGATGATAGAAAGGACAATTGATAAGGTAAGTACTCTGAAATTTTTCTTAAAGAGTTGTTTAGAAATAATGAAGGATGAAACTACATTGAACACACTGTGTGGAATGATCGACCAATGTGCATAAGATAAAGAAGCACCTAGTGCGCAATGAGTAGTTAACCAGGTACATTGTAAGAAAAGGATGAATAGGGAATTATGACTTAATGCACAGGTAGGAGACTATGATATGGATAATATCATATTGGAATTGGGATCTGATGTGAATTCCATTCTGAAGAAGACATCTGAAATGATGGGAAAAACAAAGCTGATCTGGTCACCAATTTAGTTGAGGTTAGCAAATCAACACAAGATTGTTCCAATTGGAAAACTGACAAGGGTGAATGTTAACATAGATGGAGTGCGCAACACAACATATTTTGAAGTAATCGAGATAGTATATGGTAGTAAACCTTATCTAGTGTTACTTGGACTCGATTGGGATTTTTATAACCAAGCCATTATTGATCTGAAAAAGAGACAAATGATCTTTGAAGTATTAGACTTAAGAGTTATTGTGCCATTAGATCCCATAGAAGGAAGACGATATGTGGAAACCGACAAGGGGAAAGGAACTCTATAACCTTTACAATATAACTGTGTGGATGTATGACTATATTAATCCTACTACTAAAGGTGTACTCAGTTGGAGAAGTATCAGTTCTTGCGCGCCAGATTTAGAAGAATCCATGGAACATTGGCAACAAAGGCCACATGAGGTATCTACAAGGAGATGTGCTCATATTACCTACACATTGCTCTAGATTGGAGCTGAGGTATGTGATCCCCCAAAGTATGATGGACTAACAAATGTAGATATTTTTGTTAAATAATTTGAATTACATATACCATATCAAAAAAGATTTCTAGCTTTAGATATTACATTTAAATAAACTCTTGCAAGATGGTGGGATGCACGCAAGGATAGAATAGAGAATTGGTAGCAATGCAGAAGGTTGTTACAGGTCAGGTTCGAAACATAAAATGAATATTCCATGCAGAAGTATAATGGGTTGAGTTTTCCTATAGCTCATCTTACAAAACACACTGCAACATGGATCTTGGTACCTAAGCAAGAATGGACACACTTGTTTGTACACACTCTGGACATGATCTTGAAGAATTGGTATTTAGAACTGGAAGTATGCAGAGGAACAACAGACTCGAAAGAATTGAATCACAAATTTAAGGTAACTTTCAAGTATAATTATGATTCCCCTTCGGTAGAAACAAAACCTACAAATTATCAAGAACACTATCTTTACACCAGAAGAATCGAAGATACCAACAACCTTATGTACTGCACCAATATATTTTGTGATTGTTCAAGAGGTTTTGGAATGCTATAATGTTTCTAGAGAAGACCAAGAGGACAAAGACCTGATAAATTTGAAAATACCAAAAACCAAAGGAGAACATGCAATAGAGGGTCCCAAACTTGAGTCTGCCAAATATGCAAAACTATTTAAAATGTGCAAAGTGAATATTGTTACAAAGGATAATCCCAAGTTCAGAAACATTGGAGATTACTAGAATGAAGAAACTATCAAGAAGATTTCTTATTTACTGCATGAATACCAAGATCGTTTTCTGACTACACCGATGTTTTCACATGGTAAAACCCCTATGGGGAAACATCCACGGCCCCAGCCAATGTGGCCACTTGGAGCAGTTTATTAATGCAAAGAAAAAGATTACAGAGAGATTTTACAAGAGAGTTTCTCACAATCGATCAACGACAAATGACCCTCCATGCTATTTAAATAGAGATCATGGACCAATCGGGTGTTAAGCCATGGATCAATGGCCGTTAAGATTGAGGAGAGTATGAACTGTCAGATCACTCTATGTCGGGAAGATATCGTGACCGTCTGATTTCCTAGCTACAAATGCATACTAAAGAAACACACTAAGAAACACACTTTTACCTAACGACGCATTAGACTAAGTAGATCTTAACTAACTCCTAAGTGTCTAAATATCCTAACATCCCCCCTTAATAACAACTTGGGATATGATTGAAGGATTTACAATAGTGACAAAATAGGAGAAGGAAGGAGGCATTAGATCCTATCTCCCCTTAATGACAACTTAATGAACTCCTAACATAGATTGAAGTTTGGAAAACTTCACTTCTGTAAGAGACTTTGTGAAAATGTCTGCAACTTGATCTTCTGTAGGGAAAAAGAGCACTTCAATAACTTGATCATGAATGCGATTTTTGATGAAGTGCATGTATAGCTCGATGTTATTGCGGTGTTGATGTTGAACTGGGTATTTAGTGAGCTTGATGGCACTCTAATTATCGCACCAAAGGCTGGTCGGACGCTGCTGCTGGAATCCAAAATCTGAAAGGATCTGTCGAAGCCACAAGGCTTCCTGACTTGCATTTACTGCTGCTCAGTACTTTGCTTCTGCTGAAGAAAGTGCAATAGCCTGTTGTTTCTTATAGGCCCAAGTGACAGGTCCTGAACCAAGGCTGAAAACATAACCTGCAGTAGACTTCCGATCATCAGGGTCGCCGACCCAATCTGAATCAGTGAAACCAACCAATAAAGGAGTCCCCCCTGAACTGTAATGTATCCTGAATTGAATTGTACCACAGACATAGTGAAGTATCCTTTTAGCTTCTTTCCAATGGCTTTCATGGGGTGTTTGCATATACTGAGCAACAATACCAACAACAAAGGAAAGATCAGGATGGGTATGAGTGAAGTATAAGAGGCTACCAACTAACTGACAGTATAGGGTGGCATCAACTTTAGGAGAAGTATAGGTGGTAGTAAGCTTGACTCCAAACTGGAAGGGATAAGGGGTTGGTTTACAATCATCCACGTGAAAGTGACGAAGAAGGTCACAAGCATACTTAGACTGGGAAAGAAAAATTCCTTCATTGGTTTGCAAAACTAGGAGGCCAAGGAAATAGTGCAAAAATCCTAAGTCTGCCATTTCAAATTTCTTTTTAAGGATGGTTTTCACATGGTTTAAAAGTTTTGAGTTACTACCATTAAGGATAAGGTCATCAACATAAAGGACAAGGATTATGAGATGGCTTCCTACTTCTTGGTATAGACATTAGGATCAGAATGGCATCTAGAGAATCCAATGGCAATAAGAAAGTTGTCCATTTTGGCATACCAAGCTTGGGGAGATTGCTTGAGACCATAAAGATATTTATTGAGGAGACAAACAAGGCTAGAGTCATTATGGACATATCCAGAAGGTTGTTCCATGTAGATTTTTTCTTTCAAATCGCCATGCAAGAAGGAAGATTTAACATCCATCTGATGGACCTCCCATTTATGTGAGTCAGAAAGGGAAAGAACAAGGAAGATGGAATTCATTTTAGCTACAGGGGCAAAGGTTTCATTATAGTCAATTCCTTCAACTTGGGAAAATCCTTTGGCAACTAACCGAGCCTTGTGTCTTTCAACACTTCCATCTGATGCATACTTAGTTCTGTAGACCCATTTACATATGACAAGTTTTCTTCCTTTCGGAAGAGGTACAAGATCCCAAGTATTGTTTTCCATTAAATAACAATACTCTTCATTCATTGTTGTATCCCAATCTGGATGACCTGAAGCTTCTGCAAATGTCTCTGGATCGTGAGTCTTTGAAACTTGATCTAGAAGAGAAGAGGCTCGGTGGAACTATGAACGTGTTCGATGCTGATTTGAAGGATCACCAACAAGATCACCAACTGCTTCTTGTGTTGAACAGGCCCGTATAGGAAGCGATGGAATTGATGCTTGTTCAGGTTCAAAGGACTCATTTGGAGGAATGTTAGTAGGCGAAGGTGGATTATCATCCTCACTTTCATCATCTGAACAAGAAACTAGAATAGGAACATAAGAAGGCACAAATGCCGAAGATGGCTCGCAAGTTGAAGAAGGAACAACCGTCGAATTAGACTCGCAGGCCAAGATATTTTCATCAAATTTAACATCTCTTCTGAGAATAATTTCATTACAATGTGGTTGAAGAAGTCTATAACCATGTTTGACAAGACAGGTATTCCAACAGAGGACAAACACCTTCACTAGTAACCACTCACATAACTAGATCAAAGATCAACACACCAATGTTTTCACGTGGTAAAACCCCTATGGGGAAACATACATGGCCCCAGCCAATGCGACCACTTGGAGCAGTTTATTAATGCAAAGAAATAGATTACAAAGAGATTTTACAAGAGAGTTTCTCACAATCGATCATCGACAAATAACCCTCCATGCTCTTTAAATAGAGATCATGGACCAATCGAGTGTTAATCCACTGATCAATGACCATTAAGATCGAGGAGAGTATGAACCGTCAAATCACTCTATGTCGGGAACATATCGTGACCGTTGAATTTCCTAACTACAAATGAATACTAATGCATACTAAAGAAACACACTTTTACCTAACGACGCATTAGACCAAGTAGATCTTAACTAACTCCTAAGTGTCTAAATATCCTAACAAGCTATTAGAACTGGAGGAAGACCGTTTTTTGTAGGATTTCATTAGTAGGTGTAGAAATTATGCGAAAAGGCATGGCATGAAAAACATATTAAAAAGAAGAAGTTCCAGATGGGAGGCTTAGTTTTTCTCTATGACAATAAATTTTTGCAGCACCCTAGAAAGTTCCAAATGCATTGGTTGGGTCCGTATGTGATAAAATTTGTGACAAAAGAAGGTGTTGTTTAGTTGGAGAAATTGAATGGGGAAACCATGGAAGGGATTGTAAACAGTAGTCGGTTGAAACTGTATAGGGACAACCATGCTTCCGTGCACTAGTTTGAGTACACTGTATGTGCACCATAGTATTTGTATTATAGAGAAAAATAAAAAGAAAAGAAAAGTCAATAAAATATCTTGAGGCAATCCATAATAAACATTTGAAGAGACAAAGTTCTAAATATGGCATTGTTCAAAGATTCAAAGATGAAAATGTCACGGAAAGGAAGGAAAATTAAACTATGCGCATAAAGGTGATATGAAGAACTAGGATAAAGACCTGCATAGAAGATGAGTAAGGAATTAAAGAATAAACATCATGGAAAGATGATGACAATGTGTAGTCATAAATGAAAAGTGGAGATGAATATATTAATAGGATGGAAAATCTAGACCATGATCCGTCGAAATATATGAATTTTATACAAAATATGGAAGGAATTGAATGCAAATACAATCATATGGGATTGAGAATTTGGGGTGCGAAGAGGAAAATAACAACTAGAAAAAACCTATAAAAGCAGAACAAGGGGAGATGAGTAAGGGTTATTATTACTTGACATTTGTAGAGAACAAATAACCAAACAAGAGCCAGAGCTTACGAAAGAGAGAGCTGAGTGTGTTGTAGACAGAATCAAAGTACACAAATTCATGTCGAAACCAAAGGCAGGAGAATCCATGTCAGGAACAAAGAAGTCGTGTAGTAAGAATAAAGCAACACCGATGCAGGAATAAATGCCAAGATCATATAGACCAGATCCAATAAACTTTCCTAGAGCGTATGTACCACCTAGAAAGCCTAAAGCCAAGCAAGCCAGACTACATAAAGAGGTGAAGTATGACCTTGTTACATCAGTGATTCCACCTAGGGTGAATTGCGAGGGAGATATGTTGGGTGCTATATGAAACCTGATAATTTGATACCACAACCTTGTAGATTTGAAGAAGTTCCTAGAGTTAGCGCCAGAGAATTACCTAAGCACATCACTCAGACCAGACTCATAATCACATTCGAGCCACAAGAGTGGGCCACATGACTACATAGAACATAATGTCAGCGAGATGGTAAATGACTAGGAAGTAGAATGGAGAACCCCCATGTCGTAAACAACACAAAAAGAGACAAAACAACCAGATAAGGATCAAGAAGAAGAATAGGAACACGAAAAACAAGGGAAGAGAACTTTATGTGCAACAAGAACCTAGGTATTGCAACATTTATGATACTTGAGAAGAAAGAAAACCATCTACCCAGATTGAAGGAGAAAGTTAAAACACCTGAATGAGTTCCACGCTTATTCAACTCAATTAATATTTAGGAAGAACGTCTTAAGTTAGCATTTACCACATAGACAATAGACAAGATTTTGGTGCAAGAAGTACAAGCAAAAGAAAATATTGCAACCACAATTTTTTTTTGAAAAGCTCGTTGCGACATTGAACGGAGCACAACAGAAAGCATGAGTGGATCAGGACGGGCCAAAGGTGAGTGTTGGGGACCTGTTGGGACAAGAATTTTTGGGACCAATTTTGGGAACTGTGCAGTGCACATAGAAGAAGGAAAGGCATTTAGTGCATTTTCAGGACCAATGCCTGCAAAGGAAGGAAGATCGTTGAAGTTGTTAGGAATTTTGGGTCCATTGACAAGGGCTAAGCCCTAATGTAATAGTATAAATATGTAATGGTTTTGGGATAGAGAGGGTTCAATCAGTCAATCGAGTAAGAAGAGAAACATATGAACTGAATAGTGAATGAGACTAGCATGTGAGCGAGTAAGGAGAGCCAAGTACACACTGTATGTGTGAATGTAAGAGTTAAGAGAGGCATATAGAAGGATAGGGGAATGACAAAGGAATAATGTATGAGCACAATGTGAATGTTTTGTAAGATATGATTATGAATAATATAAGAAGTCAATCGTTGTAGACGTATCCCATCTTGGATGAACCAGATTAAATCCTGATGTATCTGTGTTATGATGTGTTTACTGTTCTATTTATTGCGCACATATAATGTATGATTAATGTTAACATGTTATATGTTCTGTTGATTCTTCACACATGATAAATGGTATAATGAATGAATGCCAAGTGTAATGGTTACGATGAATGCCTCCCATCCCTTCATGACTGTGGAAACCTGGTTCCTGCAGTCCCCATAGATATGTCGGGTGAGACTTCACCTGCTTGCTGGTGATGTCGAAAGAGCAGGTACCTTGGGGTTTTTTGGTGAATTAATGTTGAACCCTGAGTATGCTCACTGTGCACAAACAATAACCATCACTATTGGTGAAGAGAAATAACTTTAGCTAGGTTGAAGATGTCGACCTCTAACATTTCTTGGATCATACACTCAATCTCACTCTTTTGTGCATATGGATACATGTAAGGCCTAATGTTAGGTGGCACACTTCCTGGTTGCAAATGAATAACATGGTCATGATCTTGAGTAGGTGGAAGACCCTTAGGAATTTCTCCAAATACCTTGGAATGATTTTTGATAACTATTTGGAGTTGCAATGGAGTAGAGGACATATATGTTTGAACATCTAGTTAGAAAAATTGTGCAATTACACCATGGTTCCATTTTTTGAGTAATTATTTCATGATATTAGAGATTATCACCTTATATGGTTTCCCATGGATACCTCTAAGATAAATTTCGTTTCCATCTGAGGAAAATTTCATGAAAAGATCTTGAAATTTAAGGGTCATTGTTCCCATTGATTGTAACCATTGGACCCCTAATACAACATCAACACCACCCAATTGGATGGAATTCATGGGAATATCCAAAAAATACTCTCCCATATTAAGCTTAACACTATGGAACTTCTCAGAACAATTTATGGTACCTCCATCTACAATCATTACTTGAAACTCTGGTGCTAGATATACAAAGCAATTGAGATATTTTTCTAATTTGTAATTGATGAAGTTATGGGTACTACCAGAATCAATCAAGATTGTTACCTTTTTATTTTTGATGTATCCTTGTATCTTAAGGGTTTTTGGAGTACTGATGTTGACCGATTCATGAAAATATATCGTTGGAGTAATATCTTCTAGATCTAGATCTTGTGATCATTCTAATTCTTGATCTTATTCCTCTTCACATTCTATATAGAATAATTTCTTCTCACCACATTTATGCCCCTTACTGTACTTGTTTTCACAATTGAAACATAGTCCCTTTGCTCTTATTTTATCCATTTGTTGAGGTGTCAACATTCTCAGTTGATTGAAGTTATGAGAGGGAACATGGTTCTATCTATAGTTTTTAGATGCCACCCTTCTAGTAGCCATATTTTTGTTTTTCACTTTCCTTTCCATACTGAAATATTTCTGTAGGGATTTAGGTTTGAAGAGATGCACCTCATATTGAATGTTCTCCTTTAGAGTTCCCATAGATAGATCTAACAAATTATCCTCAGGATTGTTCTTTACCTGAGATTGAGTTTTTGGAATTGTTGAATGCACTCTATAATTGGACATTTTTTCTGATTATTTGTCAATTTACTAAGTATTGCTCTTAATATCCCCATAATGTGATATCAATTCATCTGTAAAAATGGACCAAGAGATAATAGAATTCATTTTTTTCTTTCCCAAATCCATTGATACCAAATAAATTGATAATTTTTTAAATACAAGGATGCAATGGGTACCTTTTGTAAGCTTGCCACTTGGTGTATATCAAAATATTGCTCCATATAGAATATCCATGTTATAGGATATTTACCATCAAAATTCCTCATATTGATCTTAGGAATGTAGTTCCTTGGTGTTGACTTAAATCCTTGGTGATGTGGATATTGAAGTGATGAATAATTGTGATTCCAGACTCAATCTTTATTTCTTCTACATTTTCATGATTTCCTTGAATTTTGATATCTCCTATAGGGATTCTCTCATATATAGCATGTAAGATCATGGAAGACATGAAATTTTTCAATTC
Organism: Picea engelmannii; assembly: GCA_009831015.1. Taxonomy (NCBI): domain Eukaryota; kingdom Viridiplantae; phylum Streptophyta; class Pinopsida; order Pinales; family Pinaceae; genus Picea; species Picea engelmannii. Next base: position 146,088 of record ML781280.1, on the reverse strand, counting down.
TGACATCTTCTTTTCCACATGCTCTTGATTTTCATACATCTTCTTTTTCATATGTTTCCTATTTTCATCCATATTATTTTCCATTTCCTTTTTAAGGTATTCCTAAGAATTGTTGGGTATGTGTTATATTCTTTGCACAACTAGGTTCAATGTCATCTACATTGCACCGGGTGCATGGGGGGCACCAGGATCCCCATTTAGGGGTTGTAGGGGGGCGATAGCCCCCGAGAAAATTGTTTTTCCTCAGGAAACATGTCACATTTTTACCTCATGTTTCGTGTCACCTTGATTTTCGTGTCCATTGTTGGGTGGTTTTTTGGTACATGGTTTTTGTCGATGGTTTTCTATTTCTAGTTAAGGAGTTAGGGTTGTTGACTAATCCGGGTCATTGGGTTAGGTTTTTAGATGTTGTTGGATCCTATATGTATATTGTATTGTAAACAATGTAAGACAATGAATGAGTATAGAATATGGTGGTTTTCCCGATTTGGGTTTCTAGGGGAAAAATATCTGTGTAATGTGTGTATTTTCCATTGTATATTTTTTTTTCTTTTATTGAAAATATGTTTGTAGTAAAATATTGTACAAGGTTAAAATCTAAAAGAATGTGATAAATCTATTGGTTTCAACATACTAGAACTATTTTCATCAACTTGGTTCTTTAATTGGGTGAGCCTATTTTCTAAGTCTTCACTTTCTTCAGATGCCATGTTTGAATTTTTATGACGAGCACGAGTATTATTTCCTATATAACTCTTTTCCATGTGAGAAAATAATAATTCTCCTCTTTTTCCTCTTTATCACAAATTTTGAATCATCAAAAATAGATCTTCCAATCAACATTTATGCCAATTGTAAGTTACATACCTTTCAAACCCTTAATTTGGAGTATGGATGGATGAATGACATTTTTCCTGATATATAGTATAACTTTGAACCCTTCTGAGTTTGAAATTTTAGTATATAGTACTCTGATATGACTTTTTAAACTCTTGAAAATTTCAGAGTTTGAACATTCACTGATAAAAGGTTATAGCACAAATACCAAAATGAGTTGTTTAAGACTGATTTTAGGATTAGTAACAATCCCCAAATTCCACAAAATATATCACACAAATTATAATGATTCAATTTCTAAAACTTTTTCCACATGTAATTAGTTACGTCTCCTCAAGATTTTGAAAATTTCAAAGTCTAAAACTTCACTGGAATTCATTTATAGAAAAAATAAAAGATGACTTGTTTGAGCCTAATTTTAAGACTAGTCACAAACCCCAACTTCCATAGAAGATAACTCTGAAATTGTAACGACCTGGAATTTGGACCAGGCATACTTCACTCTTTTGTTTTCAATCTCCACAAAATTTCATTCTCTGAAACTTCTCAGAAAATAATTTATACAGAAAATACCAAGATAACTCCTTTAAAACGGATTTTAGGATGAGTAAAAAACCCTATATTTTCTAGGCTATATCTCTGAAACTATCATGAAAAAAAATGTAACATTTTTATCAAACCTACTCGGATATGTCTCCTAAGTAACCTCCAAATTTCGCAATTTGAAGCATCCCAAAAGAACAGTTATAGTAAAAATTCTAAGATGTCTCACTTGAAGTAGAAAAACCTTAGGATCGATGCTCTAATCCCAATTGTTATGAACCAATGCATTGAGAATGATAAAAAAATCAATGAATACAATTCCACTTTGAGGAGGAAACCTCCTTTTACAATATATTCAATGTACAAGTTGTTGACCACCATGTTTTTCAATGGTACTTAGACGACAAAGCATTGCTAGGCTCCCCCTTGATTCACATTACTTCTATAAAGTCTTGCACACTCTTGCTAAGATGTTACTATACATTTAAAAGTTTTCCAATCTAGTCAAACCATAGATGGATTGATTATGTCTTCAAGTTCTTTTTTCCATTCAATAATATTTTGGAAATTATTTGCTAATGATTAACAATATCGATCATTAGCGAGTTATGTTTTTGAACAGGGTTCTTATGTCTCCAGGCTCATGATGTCTCTCCTTCATTGTTTGTGGATGTGTTTGGATAATCTTGATATGGAGGGAGGTCTTCTAGTCAAATGATTTCTCTCGTTTTACAATGAGAAGGATGGAAACAATATCTTTTCGTTCCTAAGTAAAACATGCATCAACCATTAATGGAACACCTTGATTACAAATGGTCTTTACCCCTATTGTTGAAATATAGCAAGAAAAGAATGATGGTTTTGGGAGATTTTAACATTGTTCTTTAAAAAACATTATGATTGGCGTATACATGCTATGTATTCCCCATTGGTTTTCAAATTGTCTTCCCTGCAATGTTTAAAGAGGAAAAGAGGCTTAAGTTTTGAACTTTTCTTATGATTTGACACCAATCTTTTATCATAACAAAACATCACTTTAAATTCCTCAAAGAATTGTTTAAGGGAGAAAGGATAGGAATGTTTATTGTTTATGGGATATGGACCAAGATGCTCACAAAATTCATCTTGACATGATTAAGGAATATTATACCAAGTACAATTGAATCTCACTTAAGTCGTTGCGTTCCTCATGGAAATTAGATAGTAATTTTGAAAACTTAATTTGCAAAATCAACATTGCTGCCTTCAGGGTCCATTTGACACTAAGAAAAATGTACTTTATTTTGTGGCCCTTGTTTAAAACCAAGGACATCATCATTATGAAAGCATCACATCGTTAGAAATGCAAAGTGATTTTAAGAGTTCTAGAGTTTCAATAGCTTGTGAAGCGCTCAAATGTAATCAATGAATATGATGCATACCTTCTTATAAAAAGTATTCAACAAAGAGCGTGGGTAAGACAATGTCATTCAATACTCAATATGAACATTGAGAGGA
>ML781280.1:118973-135809 GCA_009831015.1 Picea engelmannii | reverse complement strand
AATCAATCACTTGACATCAATCAATGACATCAATCAATCAAACCATTGGCATCAATGACAACATGATCCAACAATATCCCCCTTTGGCATTGATGGAAATACCAACATTGATGTCAACACCAATTACCAATTATTGATGTCAAACATGTAGACAAGGCATTCTCTACATCAATAGTCATCAATCATATCGATATGACTATCTCTCCCCATTAGTAAACATCAATCAAAACAACAATAGTCAATGTGACTATATCTCCCCAACAATAATCATCAATCACTTCAATGTGACTATCTCTCCCCCTTTGACATCAATGGAAAAGGGCCATTCTCTTCTTTGGGTTGCTCCCCCTGTCTAAGTGCCTTTGATCTTCCTCTGAATAATCTCTCCCTTTTTGAACAAGGGATATCATCCTGATGTAATGCTGAAAATACATCGCTCATACTCCCCCTGTGACCATTTCTCCTCCTGGAATTATGCTTCTATGTTCTTTCTTCAAATATAGGGCTCTTTTCTAGGTATGCATCTGATAAATATCTCCTCCTAGAATCATGGGAAGAAGAATGACTCCCCCTATGGGCATGTCTCCCCCTATCTTCTCTGCAAGATCAACAATATGCTACCATATAATGATCCTTGGACTTGTTCATGCATCAAACTCATGCCATACCAACCATTATGAAACAAAGGATATGTCAAAAATAGAGAATCATGAGTAAAAATATCAACCAAGTGCATTATGTACCACAATGTGTGCTTCATCATGCACAACACCCATGTACATCAACAATGTGCCAAAATGATATCATCCATGGAATGTATCCACCATATGCCAACATGTGCATCTACCAATATGCCAACCATGTGCATCTACCAATATGCCAAACAAGTGGCATATCATTCATGATATGTCTCCATTATGAACCAAGTGTTAATTAAGTAATACCAATGGTGTACTATTATCAAGCATATGCCATCTATGAATGTACCAAACATTCATATCAACATGTATCAAGAAAGTACATCAACCATGCACCAATACCACAACATGATGAATCCTCATATATGTATGCCCAATCCTCCATGTCAATCAAACTGCTAGTGGGTGCCTCTACCAAGGTGCCAATCATGCATCAACTATATATTGTTAATGATGTACAACACGATCACTTCTTCAATTCACCAACTACATGTCCCAATATGTAGCCCATCCATATGTCAAGTGCATGTATCAAGTTTTGTTTAACAAGTAAGCTTCCAATCATAAGATATATCAATGAAACTCAAATATGTACCAGCCATGTACACCAATAGATCATCATCAGTTCATACTCATGGGTTAGTGCCATGCACCTGAGATTTTATTTTACATAATCAAATAGATGAACACTTAAACTTGCAGCAAATAGTGTCAGAACTTGCAACAAACAATGTCAGACCCTGCAACACAGAGTTATACCATCACATCAGGTTGTAACCCATGTGCATTGCCTTTTTCCCAAGGATTTACCACATATACGCGGCCTGCTGCACAAAAAATCGCATATGTATGCAACCTATACAAGGTCAGCCTGCGTATGTACACAACTGATACCATTGTCACCCGCGTATGCCTCAGTAGATGACTTACTTGAACTTCCCTTCAGTCTTTCATTCTATTCTGGCCGCTTTGTCTTCTTCACCTACTTCTGTAGGTGTCTCTGCTCCTCAAAACTTGAGCTCTGAGCATCCATCTTTTCAAAGATGTCTCCCTTCCTTACTTCATTCCTTATTCTATCCATGCTATGTGAAGTCCTCATCATGGACTTTCTTCTTGTGTTCCAGCACTCCTGGGATTTGTGACCAAATTTACTACAACTGTAGCATCTCATGGTGTTACAGTGAACAACAATATGTCCTACTTGATCACATATCCAACACCTCATGGTGTTATGAAATCTTCCATTATATATCCTTTCATAAGATCTACATTCAAAAGCTTTGTGACCATATCCATTACATGAATGACAATACCCATGAAAAACACTTTCATACCTTTGCTTTGGTATCCCAAGAATGGCTTCTTAATGTCTTCCTTGCTTTGTTCTTTTGAAATTTTCTTTGCCTTATGTAGATGGTTTCTTTGCAACATTGTCTTCCTTCTTTGATGGACTTACCTCATGCTCCTTTGAGGTGCTTGCTTCAGCATGTGTACTTTCTTTCTTGTATCCAAGACCGGATTTATCACATGGTGATCTTTGACTTTCCAATATCTCATCCAAGATTCTTGAGCTGTTCAAGAATTTGTTTGACTTCTCTACCTTCTTTCTAAGATCAACAATTTCAGCTTCTAACTTACAACATGACTCTTCCTTTTCATTTATTTGATTCTTCAATAGTTCCTCTATTCTTTTCGCTTCTTCAATTTGGGTTTTGAGATGGACAATAGTTTCAAAACTTTTGCTAATCTCATCATCTACCTTCATATCTTCTTTTTCATTATTTAGTCTTGTGATCTCTTCTTCCTTTTCTACTAATTGAGTATTAGAACTCTCTTCTTGTTCTTTGAGCATTTCCTTTAACTTCAATATGTATCTTTGACTCCTCCTAAGAAACTTCTTAGTGTTATCTGAAAGATAGTTATAGTGTGTATAAAAATGATCACTTCTATATCTATATAAACCCTCTTCAATTTCCTTTTGAAGTTCTAATAGATTTTCTTCTATTTTTTTCATGGGATAACTATCATCAAACTTTACACAAACTGTTTCTATATCATCTTCTTCACTTGAGAAAAATTCAACATCATCACATTTTGAATCATTGCAATCAAGAGTCTTTGGAGATTCTTTACCTTCATTTGAAGTATCTTCAATATCTTCCTTATTTCCAACATCATCACATGATTCTTTTCCTTCATTTGAAATTCCTTCAATATCTTCACATATGCAATCAAGAGTTAGAGGTTCTTTACCTTTGATAATCTTGACGGAGTGCTCTTCAACATCTTCTTTCTTTTCTTGATATGTCTCCTCTAGCTTTAGCCATAGATCCTTGGCGGAAGTTCATTGTCCCATGCTCTCTTTGATAGGGCTTGAAAGTCCACTAAGAATGGTCTTGAGAGCCAATGCGGCATTCTTCTTTCCTTCCCTTTGAGCTGCAAACTTTGACTTGTTATTCAACGGAACTGATCCATGAATGGCTGCCTTCCAAACGGTTGCTCCCATTGTCTTCAAATACACTCTCATCTCTATTCTCCAAGTATTATAGTTTTCCTCATCAAGGATTGGAACTTCATCATCCATTTGTGTGTCTATGGATCTCCTTCAAGCTTGTTAAGGCTTGTAGTGAAGGCCCACTCTGATACCAATTGTTGGACACACCTACCACACTTAGAGGGGGGGTGAATGAGTGTGAGGCTCTTTTTACCAAAACTTCTCTCTTACACAAAAATCCTTAGTTAACATTCAACATTTACTCATTTCCCATTGTTTCCATTTATAACCAGTTGTATGTAAACATATATCAACAACATATATCAACAATATACTATCAACAAGTCATCATTTCAAGGAACACAAAGAACACAAGAAGTATGTACAATTTTATTTTTATTGTGGACAACAATCCGAGGGTTTATCAACAACAACTAAATAGAGTACAACTCTATAAGAGCATCAACTCTATAATGCAAGACTCATCTTACACCCTCAGCACCAACTGAGATGAGGCAACAATCCTCAACATATATTAATCTATCAACATATACGTGACCTGTCAGTAGTGCAGCCTGCGTGTGTACACGCCCTGGCTCACTACAACCCGCGTATGTACGCGTCCAGTGTATACAACAGCCTTCGTATACCTTCTGCATTGTTAGGGTTTATCCTTCAAGATCAACTCAGATCATCTGCAAAATATATCATTCTCTTCTATCTCCGACTTTCCAATCTGCTCACCAGCCAGTCACAACACATCCAAGCTCTCCAATAGCTTGTTCATGCTCTACAAAAAATCAATATGAAGGCTATCTCATTCATGTATAACAACTAGTATACCACAACAATCATGTCACCACTGAATCAAAAGAGTATTGCTCAATCCATCAACCAAATCAACCAAACTAAACCACATCATAGAAGCCATCACAAGAATTCGCTAAGCATTCATAACACATCAAACAATTGTATCCATCAAGACAATAATGTAACCATACCAGTGTCTCAATGATAGTTCTGAGGCCATAGAATGCAGATCTGGAACCTGCCTCATCATCCAAGAGCTTGGCATCAAATAAACCACAAATATCCATGATTGTATCCACTATACACTCCCTGTACATAGTCAACCCGTGTATACTTTCAATGTATACTCATCCTATACATATACAACCCATGTATACCTCATAAAATAGGGTTTATGAAGCTCCGAGAATTTTTCCGTCAAGATCTCCGACATTGCCGAAACTTTGATGCGTCCATGAGATCCTCCTCTCACTCTCTTCCTCATAATAGATCTTCAATCATGCTCAAGAGATCCACACCAAATATGCTCTCACAAGAAGCTGTCATAAAAAGCTCTCCATCAATACTCCAAAAGATAATCTCACAAGAATCTCTCCATTGATTCACACAAAGGATGATCTACAAGAGACCATAGCTATCGTATTTATACTTTCATCCTCTAGGTCACTTTACCCACTTTTAGGTTGCTTAACCTATTTTCCTTATTTTAGGGTTAACCACTTTCCATAAATAGAAAGTTCTCCAATATTTTATCATTTAAATATTCCTTCTTGACTTTGTCACCTTACTTTATCATTTAAATAATCTTTCTTGATTTTGTCACTTCTCTTTATTATTTAAATAATCCACCTTGACTTTGTCATTTTACTTTATCATTTAAATAATGATTTCTTATTTTAGGTCACTTTGACTTCTTTGACCTTGGGGACTTCAAGCCTTCATATGGGGGTCCTCCAACTTCGTAAGGCCATAACTCTCAAACCGTGAGGAGTTATGTGACATTCCACATACCACCAGAAATGGCATGACAAGTGCTATCCATCTAGGATAGTTTCAAGAAAAATTTCATTGAACTTTAACTCATTATTCCACATACAAGCATGGGTCCTCCAACCATTCTTCTAGGATAACTCAATCCGCAAAGCATATTCCCATGAGGGATTTCACCATAAGGGGACGACTTTGGAGTTCATCCATTTGTGCACCTTATCAATCATGATAAGACAATAAATGAGTCATCTATACATTTTTCCAACAATGCATCATATCAATGAAACCACATCGATCCATCTTCATCATGTATCAATGACAACTCATTGATCCATCATCATATCAATGAAAACTCATTGATCATATCAATGAAAACTCATTGATCCATCTTCATCTATGCATTCTCATCAAGGACAATACATATTACATTACATCAATAATTAATCAATCAATAACTTGACATCAATCAATGACATCAATCAATCAAACCACTGGCATCAATGACAACATGATCCAACAGTATTGTGTACCTTCTGTGTTTTATTTCTGCATTTGTTTTATTTTATTGCTTCTCGATCCTATTTTTCTAACATGTATCATCCTCAAAGTTAATGAAAATGATAGTTTCATACTCTTTTTTTTGAAATCCCTTCAGGGTAATGTTGCTTGCTTGTTTTCCAACCTACCCAATGAATGTATCTCCACATGATATGAACTTTCCCATTGGTTTACCTCTACCTTTGGACACTTGGATAATCCTTATGATCACCTTAATAGATATAATCATTTTCACATGAAGGATAATGAAAGCATCCACACATTTAAACTTAGGTTTATCAAGTTATATAATTCAATTCCTATGTCCATTCACCCTACCAACTTGGATTCCCTCTTGCATTATTATGATATCCTTGCTCCTCTTTATTGTTGGTGGTTCGAGGAGAATAATGTTCAAAACCTAGAGCTATCCTTAACCACTTGTCTTGATTTTGAAGAGAAATCCTGTAGAATAGGTTTCTCCTTTGATGGCTATAATTCACACAAATATTTGTCACCATTAATGCCTATCATCCAAGATTTGCAGAATCACATGCTCTCCCTTGAACATCGAACTTCAAAATAATCCCACCTTGAGAGATTCTTGGATCCCTCTTACCTAAGGCCAAATTATGATACCTTTACCACTTGTGATCAAGAGTATGGATGTGAAGATGATCATGAAATTATCATCATTCTCAATGATCAATGCATCCTTCACATTTCAAATACCACCATTATTGAAACTAATGGACAAGCCCAACCCCAAGATCATGGTTTACCCCAAGTCTATCATTCATGTGTAGACAATGGTAAAATTGACTATGCAAAGAAGGAAGTTGATTTTGACCTTTTTTATCCTCTTTATGAATTTTTTTTATGTGATGATGTAACTTATGAATGGTCAAATAAAGTAGATGGTGACCCTTATGTTTCTATTAATACATGTGATCAATATTGTTTTAAAGATCCTCATATGTTTCATCAAGATCTTGAATTGGATAATGATTTCTCAAATCCATTGTTTTTATCAAGAGTAGTCAAGGAGCTTGATAGTTGTATGCATATTCCTCTTGATATGTGCACATTTTCCTTCGATAATGATGATGTGTTCAAGGGAATTCCTATGTTTTAAAATCCCTTATATTCTTCCTTGGGGTATGATGATCCTATTACTGATGTGGAGATTACAAGAGATGGCATTATGATGTTCAATGAACCCATAGACTCTGTTCTTGACATTCAAACTCCGAAAATAAGCTTGGCGTCCCTGTTTCTATTCATGTTTCCAGTATAAAGTGTGAATCTCATCTTCTTGGTTGGCATGTCTTGCATGATGGTAATCATTTCTTTTGGGCCTTGATAGGTCTTTATCCCTCAATATATGCATCTTTTCATTTAAAGGTTAGTAATCTTTCATTGTGCAATGATTTCAAATTCATGAACCCTACATGTAAAGAAAGTGATGCCTTCCTCTATTCCAAGTGTCATCCCACTTGAGTCCTAGGTTGTTGCATCCCTTTTTCTTGTACATATATAAAAGTGAAATGGTAAAAAGTAAATACATAAGAAATTTTTGTTAAACAAATGGGCTAGATTAGTTTTTTTGTTTTCTTCACTTTAATTTAGTTTCTTTTCTCGCTTTTTATTTTTTCTTTTACTTATACACTTTCTTTTTCCTTTTCCTTTTTTTCACTTTTTTATTGATGGTCGAACTTGGTAGAGAAATGGTCAGTGATTAGAAAGGTGTCTCTATATTATGATTAATTGATTGACCAATTCTTTTGGTCAAAAACAAGATTATAGGTGAATCAAGTTGCCTTGTTTATGTGTCAAAGTTCCTCTTTTTGTCTATAGTATGCCTACCAAGTGGGATATCCTTTCTTCCGATGATCATCCATTCCTTCCCAAGCCTTATTTATTTCCCTTTATTCATCCCCACCATCTTGAGATAACTCCCCCATACGTGTCATGGATGCTGAGTGTTGCCTTGGGTTTTCCCTCAAACACACATCCATGACAATTCATCCATCTTTTCTAATCCTTTTTCAAATATTTTAAGATCTTTTATTTGTTTTATGTTATACATACAAAACCAAAGCCCCTCATTATTTCACTTTCTAGGAATTATTTCACAAAATCCCAAACCATACATCATTTAAATTTCCATTTTTGTCCCCTTGTTGTATAATAGACAATGATTACCATCTTCCATTATGATCCTTAAATTCCTCATACACTTCAGTACATTGTTTTGTTACTTAAGATTGCACGCCATTGTAAGTGATGCACATCTATTGGCTATCATATGTTGACCACCATTTTTTTCAATGGTACTTAGCGTTTCAGGCTCCCCCTTGATTCACATTACTTGTGCAAAGTCTTGCGCACTCTCCCTGAGATGCTACTATACATTTCAAAGTTTGCCAATCTAGTTGGACCCTAGATGGCTTGATGATGTGTTCAAGTTCTTTTTTCCATTCAAGAATGTTTTGGAAATTATTTGCTAATGGTTAACAATATTGATTATTGGTGAGTTATGTTGTTGAACAAGGTTCCTATGTCTCCGGGCTCATGATGTCTCTCTGCCATTGTTTGTGGACGTGTCTGGATAAGCTTGATGTGGAGAGAGGTCTTCTAGTCAAATGTTTTCTCTCATTGTTACAATGAGAAGGACGGAAATAAGATCTTTTCATTCCTAAGTGAAACATGCATCAACCGTTAATGGAACACCCTGATTACAAATGGTCTTTACTCCCTCTTGTTGAAATATAGCGAGAAAACAATGATGGTTTTGAGAGACTTTAACATTGTTCTTAAGAAAACATTATGAATGGTTCATACATGATACTTATTCCCCATTGGTTTTCAAATTTTCTTCCCTGTAATGTTTGAAGAGGAAAGAGGCTTAAGTTTGGAACTTTTCTTATGATTTAACACCCATCTTTTATCATAACAAAACATCTCTTTGAATTCCTCAAAGAGTTGTTTAATGGAGAAAGGATAGGAATGTCCATTGTTTATGGGATATGGACCAAGATGCTTGCAAAATTAATCTTGCAATGATTAAGGAATATTATACCAAGTATAATTGAATCTCACTTAAGTCATTACATTCCTCATGCAAATAAGATAGTAATTTTGAAAACTTCATTTTCAAAATCGACATTGCTGCCTTCAGGATCCATTTGATAGTAAGCAAAAGGTACTTTATTTTGTGTCCGTTGTTTAAAAGCAAGGAGACCATCATTATGAAAGCATCACATCGTTAGAAATGTAAAGTTATTTTAATGGTTATAGAGTTTCAATATCTTGTGAAGCGCTCAAATGTAATCAACCAATATGATGCATACCTTCTTATAAAAGCATTCAACAAAGAGCATGGGGAAGACAATGCCATTCAATATATAGAATATGAACAGTTATGGGAATGAACAAGGTCATCCATTTGAACGTGTATATCTCCAAAAACTCATTGTCATCTGATTCCCTTGCAATAACAGTGAAGTTGGTATTGGCTCCCACCAATTCAGTGATGAAGACATGTTGAGCTCTGTTTTAAGATGTATTTCACCAGTTTTTGAGTAGTACCAACTACCAAAACTATAGCCTTTGAAGAGAGGAGACTACGACCAAAACAAAGACTATATGGCATATGGCATGTTAAGATGGGAGGAAGATTTGGAATGACTGACAAGCAAAATATTACTTTTATTGACGCATATAGTGTGATTTATTCAAGCATAAATGGAACTAAATAATTTTCAGCTACCTTTACATATCGTCAAAAAAATAGTTGACATGGAAGAGACCTCATTTTTTGTGTTCAACAACTTCTATGTGAAAGGAGTAAAATTATATCTCCCGAGGATTCGTTAGAAGTAGCACAAAGAAAAATGTAGTAATTTGCATAGACAGTGGTCTCCAATTTTCAACCTATACATTTTTTGATAACTAAGATAAGTGACAGGAGGATGACGCATTGCATAGAGGAACATAATGAAATCTATTTTGTGCCATATCAGAAATATATTTTCTAAATGATATAAAAGAAACAACAAACATCCAACAAGGGAAAGAAAAGAATTTGGAGAGAGGTATGGAAAGAGCTGAGTTAGATTATTTATTTTAAATCATTCATCCTCCATTTATTTTCAGTGAGGGATTTGATGAAGATTTTGATAGGAGGGACATCTTGCAAAGTGGCAGAAGGAGCAAAGCAAGGCTGAGTTTTAATGGTGTCCATGAGGTAACTAGTTTCATTTTCTAAGTTTGCTATATTAGAGGTCTACAATTTTCAGTGCTAATCAATTGTTATTTTATGCAGAGATGAACCTTATGCTTCACCATCATTGTTATGTTTAATGTCCTACTTAGTTCTTCTTTCTCTTTTTTTCTGTGCTTGGCTACTCTATGTATGATGCTAATTCCATCTAGAGTAGTTAAATGTAACATCCCCACTATAATGCTCATTTTAATTTATGCATAATGTTGATATGAATATGACTATAGCCACGCGATGTAATATGCGAATAGTATTTATGATTTTAATAAATATAATTTGATACTAGTTACTGGGAATATGGATAGAGATGGGAGATGATTTATCCACAAGAGAGGGAAATGCCTAAGAGTGTCTAAGAGGGGTCCAAGGAGAAAATTAATTGTGGGTATTAATTAAACCCATATTTCTGAATTTTAGTACCATTGGGGATAACTTCTATTTTATGTTTGAGTGTATGAGAGCCCAATCATTAAATAGATGTCAGGGGGTGCATGTAGAAGTCACTTCCACAGTTATTGGAAGCATAGGGTTGTTTCACAATCAACATTGGGTAGAGTTTGTTGTCAATTGTCTTGGGAAAATATAGGAAATTCGTATGGGGAAAAATATGAAGTTTTTCACATTGAATTTTGCATGAACAACAAGGGGAGAGCAAGAAAAAAGAGCATTGGAACTATACCAAGAAGGCTGGGAGAATTCTGGAGCATGATGGAGCATGTTTTGAGCATTTTGGAGCTAAAGATTAAAGAGCTAGGTTGTCAGGCATGAAGAGTGAACTCCTGGGTGAGTTGCACTAGAAAAATAATTGTTTGTTGTTGTTTTTCATGGTAGTTTTTTTTCATGATAGTAAGTTTCCATTGAGTTCCCAATAGACAGATTTTTGGTTACCTATGCTAGAGAATACTAGTGGGTTGTGAGATTTAGAGATGTGAGTGGACTGTGAGAGACATGTCCTTCTCTTGTGGATTCCTAGCCCCATCTCGGGGGTGACTTGCTATTGAAATTTAGAACAATTATTCTATGGTTAGGTGGAACGTCCTTCCCAGAAAACTAGTTTCACAAGCATTTTAAAAGATAAGTGTTTATCTATTTCTTATTTTCTTATGAGTTTAATGGTTGTGTTTTTACCCTGTGTATGAGCAGGATTTTTATGGGCTATTATAGATGATTTTATGGCTAGATTATGTTCATTTATAAGGATGTAGATGCATTTAATTATGGGTATCATATTTTAGTGAAATATGTGTTTAATTCATAGTTGGTAAGCTACAATAATTTAATTAGCAGAATAAATTTTCGAATTTATGTGTTTATTTGTGTTATTTTGCAAGTAATGTTCCCTAGTTAAGCTGGGGAATGTTACATTAAATATAATAACTCTGGTCCAAGTCCACCCAGGGGCTTAAAATCATGAAATAGTCTAAGAAAATGTATGGGGTTATGTCTAAATAAAAGATCAAGCTTTTTGGCTCTTGAAATAAATTTTTATTTATGTTATGGTTTTATTCTTCTATTCCCTTTTATACAATTTTCAAGAATAAATGATCATTAAATTAATTACAAAAAATGAATGAAAACATAGCTAAACAAAACTAAGGAAATTCATGAAACACACTTACAATTCTAAGCTAATGATACAAATCAATGATATCAAGATTGGTGGGCCCTCCCAATTGGTGTCACGCTGCTAAAACGACTACAAAACTAGATCAAATGGAACCACAAATTTAGCTTCAACACACCAGCATCTTCATTAAGCAATTTTGATTATACAAATCAATTTAGGAACTATCAATCTCAAAGTATGATCTCCAATTGTTTAGATGCCTAATCTACTTCCCTCCTACTACTCTATGGAGATTTATTCATACATAAAATTAATGAACCAGATCTCCAAACTCAGAATTCGTTCAAGCAATGTTTTACATTTTTTGGAAACTGACCGCACACAAAATCTGGGCAAACCAATATTTAAAAATCAATCGTATCTCCCAAACCATTTCAAATTTTTGAAATCGGCCCATGAGATAACTAATTTGAACCCTTCTACACAAAACCTATATCTTGGATTTTCAAGATTCGACTTCATTACCTTATAATTCATGCTTGAAGTTGACTGTCTAGAAATTGTTGTCTTATTTTGGTTTAATCATTTATCAAGACTGGAAGCTTGTGGATTTGACCCAAGTACACCTTGAATATCAAGAAACCATATTGGGGGCATTATCGATGAAACCCATGTTTGGGATTTTCTTCTAGAAGTGTATTGACATGTCAGACATGGAGGTGGGTTACCAGATTCACATATGTGTTACTAGATATCAACCTAGGAAAAAACTTCATTAGCAATAACCAAATCTTAATCCTCCTAATCTACCAAAAACAATGGAAAAGTCATTAAATTAACAACATAATTACCTTATAAGCTCTAAATGATAATTCTACTAAAAATATCGAAATAACACAATCAAGGGAATGATGACGAGGTAAAAAGGAAGGATTAGACAGTCAAAAGGGATTAACTGAAAATGAAAATAATGTCAAATTAGAGGCTCAACATCTCCCCCATGCCTAAGACCTTGCATGTACTCATGCAAGAAAAATCTATAGCTGATGTTCTTCAACTCATGCCTTAGTTCTAGAAACATGCCACAATTCTTGCAATAATATACCTCATCTAAACCAATGCTTTGCTCCATTCCTACCAATGTATTTTCCCCCTCATAATAGTGAATTATATTCTCTAGATCTGGAGTACAAAAATTTCAACTTATCAGAAACATCATTGGCCTCTTCATATTTTTTCTTGACCTATTCATTATCTCGGGTGTTGTAATTCTACTGAGTTATTTTCTGGTAGAAATTGACTATCAGTGCATGCCTCATCTTCATTCCCCCAAAATGGATCAAGATTCCACAAAGTAGGATTCCTTCTTGTGGCTAAAAGTATCAAAGAAGTAAATTTGTTTTTCCCATCAATGTAAGCATTGTTGTAATATCATTTGATTGGTCACAAAAACTCACTTTCCTTGCCTTTCTATGAAGACAATATTATGAGCTACAAAACTACCATCTAAATTACAAGAGATTCACTCTAGCTTTCATCCTTAGGGAACCCCAAGAAAATTATTGGAAATATATTTCCTGTGATCAAGTTTATATCCAAAGGTCTCCAATATTCTATGTGAAAAATGTATACCTTCATGAACATATGTTGAACCTTGTCCACATATTTTTGCAGTCAATAGAGTTGTTGGCTCCTAAAGTCTTCCTCACAAGTTTCAAAGTGACATCATCCTGATCTCTAGGGGTAACAATAGTGATTTTCATTTTAAATATGCCTTGAAGAATCATCAGATCCACCCTTGAGTACTATACAAGGTATATTACAACTTTCACAATGTTGTTTTGTGAAAAATATGTCAACACTTATCTAGCAGTCACCTTCAACTATGTATAACAAGCGGTTATGTCTTTCACAATCCTCGTGCTGCATATTTTTCCAAACCAAATGAAAGGAAAGGTCTACCTTTTATTGCAAAAGAACATAACACATGCTACACTGATATTCACTCTCAACTGACTCGTATATTTGTATTCTTTGTTAATCTAGGGAGTTCTCTTGATAATAACTAACTACATATATATATATTGATCCAGAAGGATCCATGAATGCTCACAGAAGTCTAGGAGGATCCATAACACTCAAAAAGGTGCAGAAGGATTAAAAATGCTCAAAATTTGATCGTCCCAAATTCTCTCTAAAATTAAATCAATGTGTAGAGCTCAGCGATAGATTTCCAACGGCATAAAAATAATCTCAAACAGATATAGAATGCAAAATATATGGTCGGTCAAAGTTTAGGGAAACCAGAAAAAAGTCAAAGTCAAAAGGGTCAAAAGGTGACACATGTCACCACTGAAAGGGTGACATGTGGTGCAACCGTATGACTGTACAATGATGACATGGTAGCACCGGAAGGTGTCACATGGCATGATCGTATGGATGACTGGGCAGGTGATGTGGAAATCATGCATATTAAGTGGACCAATTGTGTATTGACATGTGAAAGAGATAGACCAATGAGATGTTTCCATGTGGAATCCTCCCATTGGTCATTAATGGGTAAGGTTGTTTAAAATTAGTTGGATCCTAGAGGATCGAACTTGAGTCTCCCGCAAAACAACCCAACGGCCTCACCAATACATCGTGCATGTGTTTCTTAACTGTATATGGAACCACTGTTATTTAAGGTTGTCATGCTGCATATTTAGCGGAGGAAAAGGGTCGAGGGATTATCCCTCAACCCATAATCTATTATCATATGGTATCCAATGTAGAAAAGTTATATTTCGCAGAGGCGCTAATGAATATTCCAACAAACTATACCATATATACAATATAACTCCAAACTATATAACCACCGTATGCTATAACAAAAGCAAGGTTCACGGAGGATCGAACTTGTGACCTCCTCTATGCTAGACATATGACTTAACCATTGTGCCAAAGGTGCCTCTTATTAAGGTGTTCCCACAGACAAATATTTAATGTCGACCAATAGTTCCAGATGGAGGGTAAGGGGCATGCACCCTATTTAATGAGAACATAGACCAAGACAAGGACACACATGAATACATAGTACATTTTCTTGAATTTCATGTATGAGGGTACTTATACTTGGAGGCTACACCGTAATGCATGCCACAAGGTTCCGTCATGGAATTTTATGAACTTTATACTCATTTTTATTGAAATTTTGCAAGGAATTCGATGGTGAACTATGTTTCTAAGTTTGAGCAACATGTAAAAAGGTCATTGTAAAACACAAGCATTTGAGCATTAATAAAGAGGTCTCTATTGGAAGCAGACCCAGAGATGTAGCCCAAATTGGATGAACTCCATTATCAAAATTGTGTATGTGATTTCAATGTTGTTGTTCTATTTTCACTTAGTTATATTGTAAGTTGTTTATCATTAAATTATATTGTATAAGATAAGTTAATTCTCATTCAATTTGCAATCAGTCAAGTGATCATTATTAATTTCGAAGATTAAGTAGATGTTTAATTTTATCAAAGATTATTTAACATCTAATAATTTTTCGGATCAAGTTGGTATCATAGTAGGTTTGAAAAGTGGTTGTGAGTGAATGCTTACAAGGTCCAAATACAATCAAGCAGAAGGTAAACGTGCAAGTTATAATCCAAAGATTTGTTAGAGAAGCTTTACTCAAAGAAAAGAGATGACTTCGCTAAGAAAATTAGGTCCTTATGACTTTGAAGATGATTTCTTCGAGGCTTTTACTTTAATGAAATCCATGGTTCAAGAAATGTGCGAGGGTCAAAAGAAGGCCAAGGAGGAAAGTACATTGGAGAAAGTTGAACTAGTCAAAGAGGAAGGAGGAGGTGAAGGTGGATCTTCAGAACCTTCCTCACCATCATCCTCATCATCATCTTCTTCTGAGGGAAGTAAAAATTATTCAAATAAAAATAATCTCTCTAAGAGGTCTCCTCATGATCATAGTCTTCCTTTATTAAAATTGGATGTCAAGTTTGAATTTCCAATCTATGATGGAGAATTGAATGCTGAGAAATTGGAAAATTGGATCAAGAAAATAGAGGTATATTGTAGGGTTCAAAAGATCATGAAAAATGTTGCAAAGATACAATTAGTTTCTCTTTGACTAAGTGTCATAACCTTAATAAGGTGGGAGAGTAAGATGCAATTTGATCTTGTTCAAAAGGGTAAAGTAATATCCTCTTAGGATAAATTTACTAAGGCTGTAAGAAAAAAATTCTATCCACTAGCTTATATGCAAACGACAATTATATAATGGAAATATCTAAGACAAGGTAAGGGCCAAAATATTCAAGCATATACATAGGAATTCAAAAAGAAGGAATTATTCTTAGGAATTTCATTGTATACTCATGAAACTCTTCTAAACTATATTGGTGTCATGCACTCATATCTTCGACACACTATTTTAATGTTTAACCCTACTAACATTGATAAAGTGCCGGTACAAGCAACACATCTAGAGGCTAGTAAGGGGAAGCATGTGATTGAAGATGAGAAGCCATACAAATTCGAGAAGAAACCAAAAGGAAAATGGAAGAGTCAGAAGTCAGCCACAGTAAAGCAAGATGAAGAAATACCTACATGTTCCCACTGTAAAAAAAAAGGGGCATGAGGAAGCACAATGTTGGAAGATTCATCGATAATTATGACCAAAGTAATTCACTGATAAAGGGAAGAAAAATATTGTCACATCAGCTCGACAGAATCTAGAATCAGATTTCGGGGATGAATATAATATCATGGAAATAGGAAGAAATGTATATCTACCATCAATTCTAATTCTTCCGTTCAATCTGCTAAATTGGAAAGTGTTAATGATCAAAAGAAAAGAAGCGAGCTTTTCGATGTTAGGGATATAGTCAAGTATACAAAGGTATATACTTTGTTTGAAAATGGATCTCAAGTTAACTTAATATCTGAAGTAATTGTTAAGAATCTAGGTTTAAAGACGACATAAATAAAATAACATTACTAATGTAATATGCTCCAATTAAGGGGTAATGAGCCACTATTTAGGGCTTAACATGCCCCTCCCCTTGAGACAAGTGTTGTTCGTAACGCTTGAGTAACTCTGGATGCTTCTGTATAAAATAATCATCTTCCCAAGTGTAATCTTCAGCTAGTAGTTTCCTCCATTTAATGAGATACTCTGAAATGGATCTATTCCTCAGCTGGCAAATTCTTGTGTCAATGATGGCTCCAGGCTGCAATATGATTTTTCCTTCCTCGTCAAGTTATGGTAGTATAGTTTGAACTAGGATCTTGTCACCTATAACCTTCTTTAAGCATGAAATATGGAAAACTGGGTGTACTCGTGAAGATGCAGGCAACTCCAATTTGTATGCCATAGTACCAATATTTTGCAATACCTTATAAGGGCCATAGTACTTTGGTGATAATTTATTATCCTTCTTGGCTTTCTTGAGGGACATCTGTT
>ML781280.1:58666-98901 GCA_009831015.1 Picea engelmannii | reverse complement strand
GACATGTGGGTCCGTTACTATCCTTTAACTCCCTATTGTGATGTAATCTAAGAAAATATTGAAACTATCCTAGATTGAACATGTGGGCATGTATGGGCCCGTTACAAACCTTTAAACTTCCCTAGTGTTTTGATCTAAGAAAGAAAAACTTCAAACACTATCCTACCTTTGTAGCATGTGGGCATGTATGGGCTCGTTACAAATTTAAGATGCGTTTAAAAAAGAAAACTAAGAGGGGTCCCAAGAAGGGTTGTTGTCTTCTCCTAAAGGTTTTAAACTTTGTTAAGGGAGATGGAATTGTTTTCACAATCTTTTTCTGATTCTCAAGATCGCTTGGAGGCGCGAGAGAAGAGCATACTAAACGATTGTTACTTCAACTTCTAGTCCCAAATGTGAGTTAGATGTGATTAAATATGATTGTCCACTTATGTTGTAAGTCAAAACAAGCCATCCATGTGGCAAAAAGCAAAGAAGGGAAATTGATTTTTATCCTCCGAAGTGTCTATGTGTGTTTTTGACTAACCCCTTTATATGATGAGGGGACTAAGTGTAATGTGTCTTTAAAACATTTTTGACATCATTTTTAAGAATTCAGATGGCCTTCCCCACATCCCAACAACTTACAATGTGAAATTTTGTTCATATGCGCGGCCCCTAGTGTAAACAGAGGCGCATAGAGCGCATGCGCGCGAATAAAGATGGGTCTGAAAGTGCATGTGCACAGAGAAAGGCTGTCACTTAAGTGCATGCACGCACGATGAACGTCTGTGGGGTGGAATACCCACGCACCTGTGAAAAGCGGTCGAGAAAGAAAAATCCGGATGGATTTCTCTCAATTCTCCTTTGAATTGAATGGTTGGCAGGTCGGCTTAGGCCGGTTAGTGCACCTGCAAGTTAAACAAACTAAAAGAAGAGAAAAATAAACCCAAATGAGGTAGGAATTTGATACCTATCCCCAGTGGAGTCGCCAATCTGTTGCGCCTTTTTCTTCACCTTGGTGAGAAAATAAGAGGTGCTTGCATGCCCAGTTGGGTCTTCTAGGCAGGACAGTTGTAGAGGAAAGAGTTAGAGAAAGAAAAACAAAACTATAACTAAAAATTAAACTAATAGATGCAATAAGAATTAAAATCATGAGCATGGAAAAAAAAGAACAAAAAGACCCATGTCACCAATATTAAAGGCTGGTCTATTGATGAAATCAAAGCACCGAGAAGAAAGGGGACTATGAGTCCCTTCTTCCTCCAAGGGAAGGCTCTTGGACCCTCACTAGTATCTCTTCTTACAACAAGAAAATGAAAATGGTGGTGAAAGAACTCCTTGCAAATCCACTCAATGGAGATGTGGATAGCCTAATGAAATGGTGCCAAAGTGCTCTTATCAAGGATGGAGTCCTTAAAACAATCTAGGCAGCATAACATTACTTTGAATTCCTTGAGAAAATGAGGTGCATTCATGGCTTTTTATAGCATTTCTTTGGGATTTTGTTTAACTGCTTTGTAGTGTGAAAAGAGGCCATTTAGGGCATTATTAGGTCTTTGACCAGCCCACCATTCGGATTCAGCTCAGATTTGAGGGTCAAATCGGCTTGGGAGTTGATCCATAAGTGGTTGGGAGGCCGACCACTTCAATAAATGTGTCGTTTAGCAGGTGTGTGGATTTTTTCACTAACAACTACGCATCGTGCACCTGTGCACGCTTTATACATTCTTGTTACGCACATGTGCGCATGCGCCCAATGTCTGCAAAGCTCTCTTCAATTTTTCACTACTTTGTATAGTTTTTGACCTTTTTTGAATGCTGTGGAATTAATTCAAGTCCATGAATGACTTCATCACTATTTGACAATGTTGAGTTCTTGTAACCATGTGCTGACGAAATTTCAGTGAAAACAATTGGCTCTGAAGAGTAAAGTTGCAGGCCCTTCTATGCACTCCCTTAACACATGAGTTGACTTCATTTATTCATACTTTTGAGTCAGAAGAGGCTTTAATCCAGGAAACTAATTACGAAATGAAAAATATAAATTATAAGAAATATTGATTGATCTAGGTGGATATCGGTGGCCACCCACCTTTTCCAACTCTCTTAAAACATTTTTCTGGCAATTTTGGCAATTTACTATTTTTAGTAGTTTTTAACTTCAGGGGCCATTTTGAGGGCCTAAATGAAGGTTTTTTTGGATCAAGATTCTCAATAATAGCCAAAATCTTTGATTGATTCCCCAAAATGAATCTCCTTGAATATACCTTTCCAATGAGCTATCGTGCGCCCCAAACAGAGATCGTATGCCAAAGTTATGCCCCTGGGAAGTTGATACACCAAACCACCCAAAACGAGGTCCACAAAACTATTGGCTTTTCATCTTCTGGGGTTAGGGTTTTGGATTTTATTTATGATAAAAATGCCTTTGGAGCCTCATTGTAATATCATGTTCTCACGAATGCGAGTAGCCATCACATCTCTTATGAGAGATAAGCTGCCACCATTCTAGTGAGTCTTTCACTCTGTATTTTATAGTCTTTGTACATTTTCGATCATTAATATAAAATTGTGTATAACTGTATATCTGTGTTTATGGTTGCATCTCTGATACATTTCTATTATAATATGGGTGTTGGACAACTGAGAGTGGGGGTTGAATCAGTTGTTACTGTGCTTAAACAATTATATCCATTTTTAAATTCTTTACAGAACTCTCAGTGATGATCACAATAAATAAGCAGTAAAGTATTCAACATCAATCACACACATGTATAATACAGAGACATATATTCCCGAGGAAACCCATAAAGGGTGAAAACCTCTTCTTCTTTATATGATAATTATTTTCTGTACATTATCATTCTTATGATCACCAACTCATAATGAGGCTACCACCTCTGTTTTGCAAGCTGCTACTTGCTGAGAACACCAACTCTCTAGTTTCTCTAGCACCCACTAGAAGGAAGTACCAACTCCCTGAATGTTCCAGCACCAGCTGGATGGAAGCACCAACTTCCAGTCATACAGGCACTGACCTGTATATTAGAGAACCAATGCTCTCCCTTGCACCACCCTGCCACCTTGGTTTCTCTAGCTGCAACCAGATGGAAGCTATAACTCCCTGCATTGAAGAACCTACTTGAAACTCTAATGACAACAGTCCTCCCTAGCACCTCCCAACCACCCCGAAATGTAAAACTTTGCTTTCTATGTATTTATTATAGTGATTCAATAGTTGTCATTGGCTTAACAGGATTATCACTATTCTTCTATGCTTCTCTGCTCTGCCTGCCTCAGTGTCTTCCTGCTTGCATCCTCTTCAAATTTTTGATCTTCTCCTCTGTCTCAGCATGCACTCCTCGACTTTATCTTCTTCTCACGAATATTCCTCTCTGTTATTTTCTTCTTCTATGCTTCATCTCCTACACATCATGTTTCTACATGAATGCAACACTCACAACATCAGCCCCCTAATCTCTTCTCTGTACTCCATTTTTATAGTCTCAGTGCACCTTGTGCATGCCTCATGCGCTATCCCACTGCATGCATTTTTTTTCGTTCATAATCACTAGCACTTCTCATGAGGTCCTTTGGCTTCACTTGTTGTAACATTCTTCGACACACTTCCATCTGTCAGTTGACTCTATGATGAGTCTACTCTCCACTAGCAGTGGCACCCAGATCAACGGTCGAGATTCAATTCTGGACCCCCCTCTCCATTCTTCTTTTAATAGGGGGGGTCTAGAATGGAGCACACAAGTTTGAAGGGTCGGGATTTAAGCGCCTAGATCTGAGGCTGAGGTTCAAATCCGGACCCCCTCCTTCTTTCTACCTTTAATGGGAGGGGGAGGTTCCAGAATGAGGTGGTTTTGTATGGGCTCCTCCTAAAATTTTTACCGCTTCCTCCTCCGTTTACCACCTTCGCCTCCTTCTAACATGTGTCTTCAACCTAGCCTCTCTCCTTTCCCTGTCACATCTCGACTCTCCATGTCATGAACTCTGAAATAGAGCTTGGCTTCTCTAGCTCTTGACGATGTGACCACGAGATATGACCATTGACTAGCCATTTGAACACTTCGCTCTTCAGATCAATGGTCCACGTTCAGTGGTGATCGAACGACTATCCTCTGCCCCAGAACTTCAAATTTCGGGACTTTGGGGGAGTGTTGATGCTAAAACCCCTGAAACGAAACTCTTAGAATGATGTCACTTGATGACATGACATGATCCGTGTGGCTACCATGTGTCACTCAGAATTGTGATTTCCAGGTCCCTGAAATGCTGACTCATATTGACACTTGTCATTGTATGATCATGCCACATGTCATTGTTGATGTAGTCTTCCACTTGTCCTTTCTGATGTGGTCTACCACATTCACCTCCTGGATCTGACGGCCCATATTAGTCCTTGATCCAACAACTAGGATTATTTCACGATTTTGCATATCGCGAGTTCTAGAGGTTAGGGAACCCCGTTCCTTTGACTTTCCAGTCAGCGAAAGGATGATCTTTCACCATGTATCCTTCTTGGATTGACGGTCCATATTTGTCCTTGATCCAACGAATGAGATGATATCATGATTTCGCATATCGCGAGTTCGAGAGGTTAGGGAACCTCCTTCCTTTGATGTTTTAGTCAGTGAAATGTTGATCTTTAGCCACGTGTCCTTCTTGAAGATGGACAGTTCTCCTGCTTTCAGGATTTTGTAAACCTGCTTCACTTTGTACTTTGAATATTGTGCAGGTTCTCCTAGATCGGATGATGGTCAGTCCCTGCACTTAGATCTAATGCCCGAGAACTATCCTCCATCTATGCGTTCCTCTTGTCTTAATTCAGATCTGACGACCATTGGGAATTCTGAATGGGATCCAACGATCACTGTCGCTTCTCCTCCTGAGATTCTCCTTCCTGTGTGTTGTTGCCATCAATGATAATCACATTTTTCTTGTGAACATGCCAACAATCTCCCCCTTTGGCATTGATGGATACCCTGAAAGGCTTCACTATGCTTCTTAGATCTCGATCTCCAACCGTAGCATCCAGTCATGATGTTCTTCTCCCCCTTTGACATCAATGTCAAATAAAAAACATGCTCCCCCTGAGTTGTTGCAATAATTTTTCGGAGGTATCAGATATTCAACCAACACAAACTCCCCCTAACAAGATGGATTCTCTTAGGTGTGAGATGGGATGACACCCAACTTCTGACAGAGATATTCAAATGGTGTCTTGGCTAGGGGTTTAGTAAAGATGTCTACAATTTGTTCTGTGGTTGGAATGTATTGAACCTGAACAATCTGATTGGTGAGCTGCTCTCTCAGAAAATGGTATTTTATGGGAATATGCTTGGTCTTGGAGTGGAATATAGGATTCTTGGACACACTTATGGCACTAGTGTTATCATAATTAATTGGGATCGGTGCAATATATTTTACCTCCAAGTCTGCAAGTGTCTGAATCATCCATAATACCTGAGTGAAACAAGTAGTAGCAATAATGTATTCTGCCTCTGTAGTTGATAAATAAATGGAAACTTTCTTTTTGCTCAACCACGCTACTAGAGAATCTCCTAAGAAGAACACACCTCCACTCGTGCTTTTCCTTTCATCCATGAAGTTAGCCCAATCAACATCTGAGTAGACTGATAATTGAAAATTATGATTCTTAGAATACCATAGGCCATAATTCATTGTTTCTTTCAAATATTTGAATATCCTTTTGACAGCTAGCAAATGACTCTGTTTAGGTGCAAATTGATATCTTCCTACCATTCCAACAACATGCATTATGTCTAGATGAGATGTTGTGATGTACAATAGGCTGCCTATCATTGACCTATATGAATTTGATTAACATAAGGTGAGTCATCATCCCTGCTTAATTTTCATCCAGTAACCATAGGTGTGCCCATAGGTTTAGAATCTTCCATTTGAAAACTTTTCAACATTTATCTTAGATATTTTTCTTGAGAAATGAACATTCCTTCAGACCTTGAGTAATTTGCAGACCAAGAAAAAATGACAGTTCACCTATCATAGACATTTCAAACTCAGACTCCATGGCAGAAGAAAACCATTGTACCAATGAATCCTTATTACATCTGAAGATGATGTCATATACATAGACCAACACGATGAGCATATCATTACCCTCTATTTTGATATATAGATTGGTGTCAACTATTCCTCTCTTGAACCCTTTGTGTTGGAGATATGTATCCAGTCTGTGGTACCAAGCATGAGGGGATTGTTTTAACCCATATAAATCTTTCTTCAACTTGCATACAAATTCGGGGTTATCAGACAGTTCAAAACCCTCTGTTTGTTCCATATAGTCTTCTTCTTTTAAATCTCCATTTAGAAAAGATGACTTGACATCGATTTGATAAACTTTAAACCTTTTATGACAAGCATAGGCAAGAAATATTCTGATAGCTTCTAATCTTTCTACGGGCACAAATGTTTCATCAAAATCCAGTCCTTCTATTTGAGCAAAGCCTTTACAGACCGATCTTACTTTGTTCCTGACAACTTGTCCCTTCTCATTCAACTTATTATTATAGATCCATTTGGACCCTATGATATTTTTATCTGCTGGCCTAGGAACGAGTTCCCAAGTGTCATTCTTTTCAATCCGGTCCAATTCCTCATTCATTGATTTTAACCAATTTACGTCTTCACTGGATTCATTAAATTTCTTGGGTTCCACCATCGATATGAAGGCTATATGTGATTTCTCAGTGTCTTTGATTATCCTTTTCCTGGTTTGTACACCTTTTTCTTTCTCACAAATTATCTGACTTGCACGATGATTCTTTTGAGTAATTCTAGAGGAAGGATTTGATGTTGTCTACTGGTTTGAATCTCCCTGAGTATTTGTATCTTCATTTGATTCAGAGTCTTCTTTTTATGATTCTTGGGCCTGTTCATCTTCAGCTTTACCTGTGTCCTCTGAAGCAGACTCAATATTTCTCACCTCTGTTACTAGGACTCCTTCATCAACCTTTAAATCAAAACAATCAACTAATTTGTGCAATCTTTTATAAAAGCATCTATATCCTTTACTATTGGTAGCATATCCTAAGAAGATGCCTTCATCAGCCTTGCCATCATATTTGCCAAGGTTTTCATTATTATTATTTATGTAGCACTTACTCCCAAAGAATTTGAAGTGTTTTATTGAAGTAGGTCTTCCATACCACAGTTCATAGGGTGTTTTTTCACTATGTGGTATGAGGTGGGCTTTGTTAAGAACATGGACTACTGTGTGTATTTCTTCTACCTAGTAGGTTTGACCAATGTTCTTCTCATTCATCATTGACCTGGCCATTTGCTAAACTATTATGTTTTGCCTTTCAACTACTCCATTTTGTTGCGGAGTTCCTGGGATAGTGTATTCTCTCTTGATCCCATGTTTATCACAAAATTCGTTGAAATCACTTGACATAAATTCTCCTCCTCTGTCTGATCTTACAACCTTTATCTGTTTCCTGTTTGATTTTCTGTTAAAGCCTTGAATATTTTAAATTTCTCAAATGCTTCATATTTTTCTTTGAGAAAAGCAACCCAAGTGAGTTTGGAGTAATCATCAATGATCAACATGAACTAGTTTTCCTTCCCTGTGCCTTATTGTCTTGATGGTCCACATAAATCCATATGCACTAATTGGAGTGGTTTCTCTATTGAAGTAGAGATATTGGATTCAAACTGAGTCTTGGTTAGCTTTCCTACTTAGCAGGGTTTACACACATAGTCTTGTGGCTTTGATATCTTTGGAAGATCTTTTACTGCCTCAAGATTTTTGAGCTTGATTAAGTGGTCAAAGTTTATATGTCCAAGTATCCTATGCCATAACCAACTCTCATCATGTTTTTTTAGATGACACTCTTCTCTATCTTCTTTCAACACATATACATTATTTTTTGTCCTTATGCCTTTAACCACTACTTGTCCTGAGTTTATAGACTTTATCTTGCAGTCCTTGGAAGTGAACATCACTTCACATACTCTATCACACATTTGACTTACACTGAGCATATTATGTTTCAACCCATATACAAGGAGAACATTCTAGGGTTTTCCTTTTACATTACTTAGACTCACCATCCCTTCACCCTTGATTTTACCTGGAACATCATTTCCAAAGGTGACGTTTCCTTATTTTCTTTCACTTAGAGATAGGAACTTACCTTTGTCTCCTGTCATATGTTTGGAGCAACCACTGTCAATATACTAGGGGTTCTATTGTCTTTGGGCTGACAACACTAGTCCACACTTGTCATTTTATTTCATCTTCCAAACATTGACATTTTTATAAGAGGGGTTCAAATATGGCTCGTAGTTCCTTAAGCGACAGTCTGGAGCTTTATCTCCAAAATTATGACAGGTGCAACATTTTGTTTCATTGAATAAAGGATCATAACGATTGTTACACTTAACCTGTGTCCTTTTTCCAACCATCACATTATTTGCAGTCTATGATTGTTTGTTACTTGGCTGTCTCATTCTTTGTTGCAGAAGATATCTATTCCTTGAGTATTTTGATTGCTCATATTTAAATCTTAAATAACAGTTTACAGCTTTGTGACCAAAGTTAGAATATAAATAACAATATCCATAGAAAAATCCTTTGTACCTGGAAAATGGTTGTCTTCTTTGAGAAGGTTGATTTCCTCCATGCTGATGATTTCTTTGAACAGAGAGTACATTATTTATTTGATTTATAGTTTCAGTTCTGGTACCTCTTTCATTACTCCTCCTGGGCAGATGATTATCTTCTTTTGTTTTTGTAGGTTTTTTGTTGTAATTGGTGGTAGATTTGACAAAATTGATGGGTTCTTTGTTGCTTGGCTGATCAATACTTGATCCCTCTTCATAACCCAAACCTGTTTTCAACTTTGGGTTTCTTTGCTGATTCAGAAAGGTGGCCAATTCTTCTGAGGCTTTGAGACTTGACAGATTCTGATGATACAAGGCTTGAAACTTCTCCCACTTTTTCCTAGTTTTCACTACTTACTTTTCCATAGCTTCACATCTTTCCTTCTTTTCTGATAATTGTTGTTTCAGAATGTCTTCGATTTTCTTTGTCTCTTCTAATTCCACTTTTAGTAGGAAAAAGTATTCATCAGGTTCTTTACTTCCTTTCTTGAACTGTATCAGCAATCGTTTTTGTTTTCTCTTCTTAATTCCGAGTCTGTCAATCTCTTCCAGTGCACTGATCAGTTCTCCTTCCATATCAACCACAACTTCTTCTTCATTAGCATTATTTCCCATGATTTTATTAATATAATCCTCTTTTTCCATAAGCATGAAGTCATTTAGTTTATCTTCAATAGAAGAGTCATTGTCTTCATCATCTGAAGGATCATCATCATTGTTTACACAAAGACTTTTCTTCTTAAAATTATTCTCTTTAAAGAAATTTTGTGTTTGTGCTTCTCCTCATCATCATATGTTTGATCCTTTCTTTTGTGAGGAAATTTATTTGCAAAATGACCTATCTTACCACAATTGAAACATTTGAAAGGTAGTTTACCTTTGTATTTGACTAATCCCTTCTTCAGTTTTCTGACAAATTTTTCTTCAATTTCATTAGGCTCAGAATCCTCATTCTTGTCTTCTTTAAATGATGCTTCTCTGGAGGTGGGTTTATCTTTAACTATTCTCATTTCATATGTAGTCAAAATTCCTAGAAGTTGATCAAATGCCAATTCTTTTAGATCATTAAGTTCTTATATAGCAGAGACCTTCGGGTTGAACCTATCTGGTAGAGATCTCAAAATTTTCTGAACTAGAGAGGGTTCCTCAATTTTTTCACCAAGTTATTTCATTGCATTTACCAGTTCTTAAACTCTCAGAAAGTACTTTCCAACTGTTTCATGCTCTTTCATCTTCAACTATTCAAAATGTACTCTATAGGTTTGAATCTTGGCATCCTTTACCTTCTCATTACCTTCATAACTGCTAATGAGTTTGTCCAACATTTTGTTGGCAGTTTCTAAGTGCATAACTTTTACAAATTCTTCTTCTGCAAGCCCACTCAGAATAGCATTCATAGCCTTAGCGTTGAAGCTGAATTCT
This sequence comes from Picea engelmannii, assembly GCA_009831015.1. Lineage (NCBI taxonomy): Eukaryota > Viridiplantae > Streptophyta > Pinopsida > Pinales > Pinaceae > Picea > Picea engelmannii. The sequence goes on along the minus strand of ML781280.1, from coordinate 88,839 downwards.
AGTTTGTCATCCTTATTAGCTAGTACAACTGGCTTTACATAACCAGTCTCCACCACATCCCATACATCTGCACCTAAAGCCATTATGTAGGTTCTCATTCTAACTTTCTAGAAGGCAAAGTTTGTTCCATTGAACAAAGGGGCCATATTGGTTTTGAAGTTCCTTCATGGCTTGAAATTTTTAAGCTCTAGGATCTACCCTTAGATAAAAGGGGCCGGCTCTGATACCAATTGTTGGACAACTAAGAGGGCGGGGGGGGGGTGAATTAGTTGTTACTGTGCTTAAACAATTATATCCATTTTTAAATTCATTATAGAACTCTAAATGATGATCATAATAAATAAGAAGTAGAGTATTTAACATCAATCACACACATGTATAATATAGAGGAAGATATTCTTGAGGAAACCCATAAAGGGTGAAAACCTCTTCTTCTTTATATGATAATTATTTTTTGTACATTATCATTCTTATGAGCACCAACTCATAATGAGGCTACCACCTCTATTTTGAAAGTTGCTACTTGTTGAGAGCACCAACTCTCTAGTTTCTCTAGCACCCACTAGAAGGAAGTACCAACTCCCTAAATGTTCCAGCACCAGCTGGATGGAAGCACCAATTTCTAGTCATACAGACACCGACCTGTATATCAGAGAACCAATGTTCTCCCTTGCACCACCTTGCCACCCTGGCTTCTCTAGATGCAACCGGATGGAAGCTATAACTCCCTGCATTCAAGAACCTACTTGAAACTCTGAAGACAACAATCCTCCCTAGCACCTCCCAACCACCCTGAAATGTAAAGCTTTGCTTTCTATGAATTTATTATAATGATTCAATAGTTGTCATTGGTTTACCAGGCTTATCATTGTTCTGCTATTCTTCTCTACTCTGCCTACCTCTGTGTCTTCCTTCTTGCATCCTCTTCATTTTTCTGATCTTCTCCTTTGTCTCAGCATGCACTCCTCGACTTTTTATTCTTCTCACAGATATGCCTCTCTGTTATTTTCTTCTTCTATGCTTCAGCTCCTGCACATCATGTTTCTACATGCATGCAACACTCACAACAATAACCCCCCAATATCTTCTCTGTACTCCATTTTTATAGTCTCAGTGCACCTTGTGCTTGCCTCATGCTCTATCCCACTGCATGCATTTTTTTTCTTTCATAATCACTAGTACTTTTCATGAGGTCCTTTGGCTTCACTTGTTGTAATAGTCTTCGACGCACTTCCATCTGTCAGTCGACTCTATGATGAGTCTACTCTCCACTGGAAGTGGCCTCGAGACTCTTCGTCTTCTCTGTCTATTATCACCTAATCATGTATGGGGGGTGTTTTCCTAGCAAGAGACCCCCTTTCGCGAAAAGATGTCAAGAAGTGGGTTAAAACCCACTTATCCTAAGTTTGAGCGCAAAATGTGCATTTCTCTAAGCAGCATGCTGATTTAGGCGGCTAGGATTCGTGCGCCCAGATCAACGGTCGAGATTCAATTTTGGACCCCCCTCCCCATTCTTCTTTTAATGGGGAGGGGGTCCGGAATGGAGCGTACAAGTTTGAAGGCCCAGGATTTAAGTGCCCAGATCTGTGGCTGAGGTTCAATTCCATACCCCCTCCACCTTTCCGCCTTTAATGGGAGGGGGGGGTCCAGAATGAGGCAGTTTTGTATGGGCCTCTCCTAAACCTCTTACCTCTTCCTCCTCCATTTATCACCTTCTCTTCCTTCTGACATGTTTCTTCCACCCAGACTCTCTCCTTCCCCTATCACATCTCGACTCTCCATGTCACGAACTCTGAAATAGACTTGGCTTCTCTAGCTATGCTCTCTAGCTCTCGATGATGTGACCACGAGATATGACCACTAGCTAGCCATTTGAGTGCTTCTCTCTTTAGATCAACGGTCCACATTCTGTGGTGATCGGACGGCTATCGTCCGCCCCAAAAATTAAGCTTTCGGGACTTTGGGGGAGTGTGTTGATGCTAAAACTCCTGAAGCTAAACTCCCGGAATGACATCACTCGATGACATGACATGATCCGTGTGGCTGCCACATGTCACTCAGAATTTTTATTTCCAGGTTCCTGAAATGTTGAATCATCTTGACACTTGTCATTGTCTTATTGTGCCATGTGTCATTTCTGATGTAGTCTTCCACCTGTCCTTTCTAATGTGGTCTTCCACATTCACCTCCTGGATCTAACAGCCTAGATTCATCCTTGATCCAACGACTAGGATTAATTTGCGATTTTTCATATCGTGAGTTTGAGAGGTTAGGGAACCTCGTTCCTTTGACTTTCCAGTCAATGAAAGGATGATCTTTCACCAAGTATCCTTCTTGGATTGACGGTCCATATTTTTCCTCGATCCAACGGTTGAGATTATATCGCGATTTCACATATCGTGAGTTCAAGAGGTTAGGGAACCTCCTTCCTTTTACCTTTCAGTCAGCGAAATGTTGATCTTTATCCATGTGTCCTTCCTAAAAATGGACGGTCCTCCTTCTTTTGGGATTTTGTGAACCCGCTTCACTTTGTACTTTGAAGATCGTGTAGGTTCTTCTGGATCAGATGACAACCAGTCCCCACACTCAGATCTAACACCCAATATCTATCCTCCATCTGCACGCTCTTCCTGTCTTAATTCAGATCTGACAGTCATCATGAATTTTGAATGGGATCCAACGATCACTATCGCTTCTCCTCCCGAGCTTCTCCTACCTGTGTGTTCTTTCCATCAATGACAAGCACATTGTTCTTGTGAACATGCCAACAATGGGATATCCAAAATATCTCTATACATTTCTTTATTATATCTCTGCTTTCATTTCATGCCGAAAATAATCTGGATCATTTATTGCAATCATAACATCAGTGGGTGATGGTTAAATTGACTTGTTATCTATTGTATAGTCTAAAAATTTGTCTCTCAATGTCATGAGAATAACATTTTCCCCATCAAAGTTGCACATTGACCCAATATTTACTACTTGCCTGTAAATTACCAGGGTTCTTGTCTAACAAAACTAGGTCTCCCCATGATGCTACAAGCCTTAATGTGTGGGGTTCTGCAAGGTAACTCTTCCTTTGAGTGATTATCACTAACAATGATGGGTAGGAAGATAAGAGTGTTAGGTTAAGTTGAACAATATACAAGTTTGAAACTCATTCTGAATCCTACAAGTGATTTGAAATGAGATGGAGAATTATGACAATGAATGGTGTTCTTGGTGATGATAGGTTCATGAGGTGGCGAAGGAGTACAAAACAATAGATGGGGAAATAATAGTTATGGGTAGCGGGTATAGCAAGGATAGAGTATAGGAAATGTCACATATGATGATTATAATAAATGAGCTTAAAGCATATGTTGCTTATAACTTTCCATGTTCTTAATAAACTAGAAAATATTAAAGAGTTGTAATATTACCTCAAGTTTTACCTTGATGTGGTTTTTTTACCACAATGTATATTAGAATTGATGAACATAGAGAGAGTAAATCTAGATTTGTTGTATATTTAATTAATTGAGCATTGATGTTGAACCAACTGCTGATGATTACTCTGCTTGAGGCTGAATTTTATACTTAATTTGGAACCAAGAGAAATAAGTTATTGTTGGTGGACACTCGAGGAATGAAGAGAGAATAGGATATAATTTTTTTGCAGCTCTAGGCTCTTATTTTGAAGCCAAATTTCAATAAATAAACCTAAATTATGACCTTATAGGTCAATCACCCACAATAGAAGAGGTATAAGCGTCTTCTACTCGCAGCTCCCAGTCTCTTTCTGCTCACAAACCGTGTCCAGGATCCTTCAATTAACATATTTTATACTATTTCCATCGCACACCACAACATCAAGTTCAATATTCCTTCAAAGGGAGTTGTACTCTATATTAATACCATAGTTCACAATTTAAAATTCAAGTGGCTTCACCTTAAGCATCCCTTCAAACCGACGCTAACTCCTTTAGCAATCCTCCATTCTAAGTTGGTTTGAGAGATAAACACTCCCTCTCCATATGACCATAAACCAAAATATCACCCTAACCAAACGATGATTTTACACTTACCACAATGGTATCACTATATAGTATTGTAGGTGATGGGGAGTCAGTTTCAAAACCCACTTTATCAAGACCCAGATCCACACACTTTACTACGTGTTTCCCAATGGTTTATAACCAAAGCACTTTGTGGGTGGTTGAGATTTCGTTAACCCCCAAACTCTTCACTTTTGGGATGGGTATTCTCCATTAACACCCAAGCTTGTTCTAGCTCGAAAATTCACCACAACCATCATTCTAAGGCACCTGATCTATGATCTGACGATATTCAATTAATATCATTCAAGCTTTGATCCAACGGTCTCAGAATAACTTCCCATATAGGTGAATAGTCTTGATCCTAATTGTTGGATGATCCAATCTGATACATGATTACTATGATCATCGATCTCAACTAATGACCGATGATCAAAATATATAACTTTATGAGTTTATAAAATTTTCACTACTATTTAAATAGAGGAATTCTTCCCAAATCTAACCTATACACAAGGCATAAAATATGACACTGCAATCTACACTTGAAAAAGGTTTTTTGTTGATAGAGAGATTGATCTATATATGCAAAGGAATATAAACTCAATATCTCATCATAATAGAATCACTGGAGGAGGAAATTCAGAGAATAGAAATGAGGAATTAAATCCTTTAAATCCACACAACATTAATTCAATTCCAAAGACCAAGGATAAATTCCATCTGATTCAAAATCATACACAAGAATATCTATTTAATAATTCACAACTCTCTCCCATAACTCTAGACACTAAACCTCTCTAATCATTCACACTCTAACTCTCTCTTTGATCATATTCCTATCCAATTGACCAATCTCTTGTTCAAATATTGGTTGTCATTGATGTCAACCCTTGAAGAAGTTCGGTAGCCCTAAAGGTATGGTTATGGAACCTGTAGTTGATCAAGGAAAAATTCCATGAAGGATGGTGTAAATGCAAGAAAATAACTTATGGATGGACAGTTCTCATCATGTCATTTCCGGTGATAGGTGGTACACCACGTAGTTCCTCACGGTTGAGGAGTTATAACCTTATGAAGTTAGAATCCCCGAAGAATGGTCAAGAAGCCCCTAGTTGCTTACAAGTATTTAATGAAAGGGTAAAGTGGTTGTAACAAAACATTTAAGAAGCCCTTAAGATTAAGGAAAGAACTTACTCAAAAAAATTATAAATACACCTCAAGGAGTCATTCACAAGTGCATTCACTCACTTATTCTATTGAATATATTCTAGTGAACTAGTGATCTATTTGGCAAGTTTGCGATGGAAAAATATGAGGTAGCGACAAGTGAGAAGTGTGGGAGTTTCAGGGTTGCAAATGAGAGAAAACTTTTATGAGGAAACCCTAGTTTGGTTGACCCCCGCAGGTCATACTAGTAGTGTCTCACAAGGCATCCCCACATGTTGCACAGTGCCTGTCACACAAGGCCCCATGTGACATCATGTCTTAGTCTTGCAAGGAAAATATATATTTGGGGAAAATTCTTGTACCAGGTCCCTAAGGTAAGAGGAAAGATTACAGGCCAACACTATTGTGTATCAGGTCAGCTACAAAGGTATAAGTATGTGTATCTTCTTGTTTTGTAGATGTATGGTTGAGGTATCTACTTGATGTATGGTACCGTAAGAATGAGACAGATGCTTTGGTTCTTTAAGTCACTTAATTGATGATATGGTACATATCTATGCTATGGTATATGGTACAGGTTCTATATGTGTTTGATGCTCTAGTACATGGTATATGATTTGATACATGATTAGATACTCATCATTGATGTTATGGTATCAATATTTGGCATATATTATGGTACATGATTGATGCATGTTATACTGCATATGTTGGTACATAGTAGATGGATAATATTTGGCATATATTATGGTACATGATTGATGCATGTTATACTGCATATGTTGGTACATAGTTGATGGATAATATGGTATAGGTTTTGGTATAGCACAGGTTGATGGTACATGTTCCAAGTTGATGATACAGTGACAGTGAAATGTTGATGTGAGAGGTTACAGGTTGATGTGACAATGATTGTGACAGTGATAGTGGTAGTAGCAGTTGGTCTACATTTATATTTCAAAGTGGCAGGACAGGGAAAACAAAGGGGGTCGTAGCCTCCTTCCAGTTGGTTCCAAAGGACACAGGGAGTTGGATCTTCCTTTAGGTTGGAGCCTAAGAATCAGGGGGTTGTATCCTCCTTCTGGTTGGATCCAGATAATTCAGGAAGTTGTAGCTTCCTTTAGGTTGGAACCTGAAAATATGGCGTCATAGCCTCCTTCCAGTTGTAGCTAGAGAATTGGTAAGTTGGTTCTTCCAATGAATGCATTATTTTTATATATAAGAAAAACATTTTGTGGTTTTCTCCCATTTGGGTTTCCACGTAAATTCTAGTGTATTGTGTTTTTGTGGATGCGTATTATGCTTTGTTGATTTATATTGCTCATGATATATTGATGATATATTGTTGATGATGTTAATGTTTACATATTGTGGTTAAAATTGATAATAAAGTGCGCATACTAATTCACCCTCCNATTCCAACAATTGGTATCAGAGGAGGTCCTTCAAGAAACAATTTAACCACTAGAAGGAGATCATGGAATATGCTAATATTGGAGCACCAAGGTTTGATGGACATAACTATGCCTTTGTAATAAAAGGATGCAAACCATTTTACAGACAGATGGATTTGATGTTTAGCAGTCAGTAGTAGACTAATATGCAGTGCCAACCACTCCCCCAACTGACCAAGATGGAAAGAAACTCAATGAAAATAACTCAAAGGATAAAGGAATCATTTTGAGTAATCTGGATGATTTAGTATTTGTCAAAGTTATGCATTGCAAGAACGCAAAGTATATTTGGAATAAACTTCAAAATATTTATGAAGGAGATACGAAATTCAAGGGAGCTAAGAGTTAAATCCTTAGAGATAAGTTTGAGGAACTTATGATGAAGGAAGATGAAGACATTGTAGCCTACTTTCTATGAGTTGATGAAACATTGAATGCTATTAGAGGACTGGGAGAAGAAGTTGATGAATCAATTGTCATTCAAAAGGTTCTAATATCTCTACCTATGACATTGATCCTAAGATATCATCCCTAGAAGAAGAAAAAATCTTGACAATTTGAGCATGGAAAAGCTACATGGAATATTCACAAACTATGAAATGAGGATAGAACAAGAGAACCCAATCACGAAGGAAGCAACATTCAAAGCATCCAAGAAGACAAAGAAGCAAAACAAGAAAAATTCAAAACCAGGTTGCAACTGCAATGATGATTCAGAGGAAGATGAAGAAGTGGCAAACTCTATAAGAAAGTTAAAAAGAGGAATCGACAAGTACAAAGGTATGCTTCCATTGAAATGTTTTAATTGTGATGGTATTGGTAATTTTTCTCCTAAATGTCCTTATTCTAATAATAAAGGTAGCGATGAAGAAGGAGATCCTAAGAAGAAAAATAAAATTAAAAAGGAGACAAGAGAAGGAACAAAAATAATTTCTTCAAGAAAAGTTTCTACTGAAAGGAAGGCAACTCTTCATCAGACGAGTATGATGATAGTGACAATGATTCAGAAAGACTACTCTTCATGGAAGTAGAAGATGATGAATAAGATTTTGAAGATTCCGAAGAAGAAGGTGAAGTCGATTTCAAAGAAGAATTAATTCGTGCCTTAGAAGAACTAGGGAAATAAAGAAAGAAAATCAAGTCAGTCAAGGCAGAGTTAAAGAAGAAATAAGGATCTCAAAATTCCAACTCAGAAGAAATTGAGCAGATAATCAGAAAATTAAAAATCCAAGTAGAATAAGACAAAAGGATTGAAGAAACACTTAGAAAATAGTTAGAATATAAGGAGAAGATGATTGAAATATTGGAAGTAGAGATAATTATCCTAAGAAAATATCTTCAAAAGAAATATATGTAGTAGAATAGGACCAAAATATTGAATGAGATTATCAACGGTCAAATGCCATACTATGACAAGTCTGGGCTAGGATACAACTGGATGTAGACTGAGAAAGGTTCAATCTCCAAGATGACATAACAAGAATAAGAAACAAGCACCTATGCAGAAATAGTCAGAGGTACTCAAGAAGAAAAGCACAGAGGAACTAGACCACCTAGAAGATTTAGAACACAAAATCGACAATCAACAACATCTCAAGAAGAAGAAGACTTCAGAAGAGAAACACCATTCATAAGATCCTCTACATCCAGGTATCAAACTTATTTTCTTGGTTTATGCTATTCTTGTAACAATTTTGGTCACAAAGATGCAAACTATAGAGCCTATGCAAAGAATAAAAGAAACTATGAAGGCTATTCAAACAATAGTTATCCTAGAAAGTCACATGAAGCATAGAATATAAATCACAATAGTTTTTCTTCACTAAGTAATGAAGTGGAGTGCTATAAGTGAAACAATTTTGGACACATGGAAAAATATTGTAGACTGATTATTCCTCCAAGGGAACCAACGAATAATATCAAATAAGAACCACAAAGAATATGGAGAAGGAAGCAAGATCAATTCAACATTGAAGAATGATCGTTTTCTTTACAATATCAACACAAGAAAAGTGGGTGGCATGTTGATAGTGATTGTTCGAAGCATATGAAAGGTAACAAGAAAGGTTTCTGACTCTAAAGAAGGAATGCGATGGGTCAGTTTTATTTGGAAATGATAACTTAGCCAGAATTCTAGAAGAGACATAATCAAGCATGGAAGCAAAGATGCCAAGGAAAAAAATGTTCTACTAGTTGAAGATATGAAGGCCAATCTACAAAGTGTAAGTCAAATGTGTGATCAAGGACACAATCTTGTGTTTGACTCGGGAAAATGTGAGATAAGGAAAGAAGGATCAGGAAAGTTGGTGTCTAAAGCTATAATAACTCCAAAAAACATATATGTCATGAATGAAATTGGAAAGGAAAGATGTTTCTTAGGAAAGGAAAATGAAATTTGGCTCTGGAACAAAAGAATGGTTCACATGAACTTTGATAACTTTGTCAAAATTAGTAGAAAGGAAGCAGTAAAAGAATTGTTTGAGATTTCAAAGATAGCAAATACTCTATGCAAGCATTGTCTACAAGGAAAAAAAACCAGGACCAAGTTCAAATGAAAAGAGTATTCCATGACAAAACCATTGGAGATTGTACACACTAAACTATGTGGGGCTACAAGAACGAAGAGATTGAATGGAGAACAATATTTTATGCTATTGGTTGATGACTACATAAGAATGAGTGCAGTTTTCTTTCTCATGAAGAAGTCAAAGGCATTTGAACACTTCAATATATACAAAGATATGGTTGAGACTGATATGGATTTGAAAATCAAGTGTTTGAGATCAAACAATGGATAATAATTTACATCAAAGTAATTCATGGATTTATATGGAGAACATGGAATAAAGAAACAGTTCTTGGTAGCCGGGACACCTCAGAAAAATGGAGTTGTCGAAAGGAAGAACATAATAGTGTAGGAAATGGCCAAAACCATGTTGAAAGATTCCAATTTGAGTGACATCTTTTGGGCACAAGAAATACATACTACAGTTCACATCCTAAATAGAGGAATTCTTATGAGTAACAATGATAAGACTCCCTATGAGTTATGGAAAGGAATACTGACAAATGTGAAGTATTTCATATTATTTCGAAGAAAATGTTATATCAAAAGAGAAGATGGAAGACTTGGAAAAATTGACTCCCAAGTTGATAAGGGAATACTAGTTGGGTATTCAAGAAAAAGAAAAGCATATAAATGCTTCAGTTCAAGAATCAACAAAATCGTGGAAATAATCAATGTAATGATTGATGAGACAAATGTATGGAAATGGAAAGAAGGAAGAAAATATTCATAAGAGTGGGATAACAAGGAAGATCTAAAAGAAGAAGAAGTAGAAGAAGAAGCAGAAGACAAAGATCATCCAAAAGAAGAACAAGAGGAATATGAGAAATAGATACTTCCTAAGACACCTATCTGACGAGCACATAAAAATCATCCATCAGAACATATTATTGGGATTAAATATGTAGGAGTTGAAACTCGAACAAGAATACTTTCACCAAACAAAAACACCTAGCATCATTATCCATAGTTGAACCAAGCAGTTTTGAAGAGGTCAACAAAGATGAACATTGGATCAAGGCTATGGATGAAGAATTGGATCAGATTGAGAAGATTGACACATGGGAATTGGTTCCAAGACTGAAGAACAAGAACATGATTGGTATAAAGTGGGTTTTCCGAAACAAATTGAATGAGGATGGGCATATAAGTTTGTAACCAGAAACAAAGCAAGGTTAGTATGCAAAGGATAAATTGAAATTGAGGGTATATATTTTGAAGAATCATTTGCCCCAGTTGTGAGGATGGAAGAAATCTTATTGATATTAGACTATTCATGTTAAAAAATAATCAAGGTGTATCATATGGATGTAAAATCAACCTTTCAAAATGGGTAATTAAAAGAAGAAGTATACATCAAATATCCTGAAGGGTTTCTGCTATCAGAAAATAAATATTATGTTTGCATGTTGAAGAAATCCCTGTATGGACTCAAATAGGCTCCTAGAGAATGGTATTGAATATTGGACATGTATCTACAACAACAAGGATTCAGGAAGGGAAATGCAAACAATAATCTCTACATAAAAGTGGATCGAGACAATATATTGATAATTGAATTTTATGTAGATGACATTATCTTTGAAAGGATGATGACATCATGAGTTAGAAGTTTTCCATAGATATACAAAATGATTTAGAAATGTCTTTTCTTGGCAATTTGACCTTATTTTTTGGATTATAGATATGTCCATGTGATAAAGGTATTTTCATCTCCCAGACCAAGTATATCATAGAAATGCTAAATAAGTTTGGAATGGAATACTGTAAACCCATAAGTACTCCTATGCAGACCAGTTGCAAGTTGAGCAAGGAAGATGAATCTAAGGATGCAGATCAGAGATTCTACAGATTAATGATTGGAAGCTTACTCTATGTGACAACGTCAAGAACGAATGTGATGCAAGAAGTTGGACATGTTGTAATATTTCAAGCAACACCTAAAGAAACACATGTTATGGCAGTAAAAAGAATATTCAAATATCTCAAGGCAACAAAAGATTTTGGATTATGGTATCCAAAAGGGAATGATCTATCTTTGGTCACCTACATAGATGCAGATTGGGCTAGTAGCATTGATGATAGAAGAAGTACAAGTGGGGCAACTTTCTAATTAGGTGAGTGTCTAGTATCATGACTAAGAAAGAAACAAACATCAATATATTTGTTCACAACAGAAGAATAATATTGTGCAGCGACAACATGTTTCCCTCAAGTTCTCTGGATGAAGTAGACCTTGCAGGATATACAAGTGAAGTATGATGAGCCCAGTTCAATACTCTATGAAAGCACCAATGCTATCAATATCTCAAAGAATCCAGTGATGCATTCCAAGACGAAACACATTTCGATCAAGTATCACTTTCTACGTGAACAGGCTACAAAGAAGAACATCAAGCTAGAATATATTGGGACAAAAGAGAAGATTGTAGATATTTTCACCAAACCTCTTCCGACGGAAACATTTTAGTATCTTTGACAAAAAATTGGAGTAGTTTCTACCCCACAATGATTTACACGGCATGAGGCACAATAATATAGGGGGAGAGAAACAAAAGACATAAAGAATCCAAGTAAATAATATTTTGAATGATTTTCATATACATCAGAGTTTTACACAAGGAAGTACCATGAAGAGAAAGAAGAGGCTTGTAGATAGGGGGAACAACCCTAAGGAGAACTACACTTTTCCATTGATTTCAAATGGGTAGAGAAAGAATAGATGCATGGAAACAGAGAGAAAGAACAAATGCAGGGAGGGAGAGACAAAATCCTTCCGACCCATTTGATAGGAGGCTAGGGCTCTTCTAGTGAGATAGATCTCATGATTTTCTGATGGGTAAAACACCTAGATCATGTCAGTTCATCAGTATGCACTGTGTGGGGGTTCTGGAATCCATTTGGGGTTTCGACAGTGAAGAAGAGGTCCAAATTCCCATATTTAAGGTAGGGGGGAGTGTTCTAGGGAGTAGGGAGAGCCATCTGAGACATATCTCATCTCGTTCTGACAAGTATTTCCACTAGGGAGAACTTTCCAGTCCTCAGCAATAGTTTTGCAACACATTTTTGGTTGCATGCAGTGCTTCCTTCTATGCATGTAGTGGATATACCTTGAATATCTTATATGAATCCATCTATCATCATTATTGGTATTTTTCAGTATCTTGTTTTTTATTCCAGTTAATATTGACCTCTATTAATATCTAGCTGAAGAGATTTGTTTGAGTTTCCACATATTTCCTTATATTATCCGTTATTTTTCTTAATAAAATTTTTGAGTTGGTTATGGTTCCAAATATATTCACATGCACTGTATAAAACTATTAAACATGGAAAAACGCATCCAAAAACATTTTGAAACTCAGCCAAAAATCCCAACGCATCAGATGTGTTGTCATAAACCCCAGAGTTAGCAGTTGATATCATGATCTGAGGATCCGGGTATATTACAGTCATATCAAAGCCTTCTTACTACCAACCTATGAATAAGTGCTTGACACATGACCCCATGATTCCAGGAATAGGTGAAGAATAACAAGAGGGAAGAGGTCACAGTAGAGATAGAAGGGACAAAAACATGAGGGACTACATTCCCTTCCATATCCATTTAGATACAGAGATAGGGACAAAGGACATAGACATAGATCATATCAGTTTAGGAACATAGGCCGAAATAGAAAGTAACATGGGTGACATACATGCTATTCCGGAGGGAAAAGAGAAAGGCCCATAGGCCCCTTATGAAAGTACCTAAGCTATATTGAATGATCTCACCAGAGTGCAATGAGACATGATGAGCTCCATAAAATAGATGGAAATTAGTACATAGCTAATCCAGAATAGCATGGGCCTAATTGGTACAAACATAGTAGGTGGAGCGAGTGGTTCCATGGGACACCAGGGAGGTGGAGCCAGTGGATCCAGTGGGAACCCAACAAGGTCGAGTGGACACCAGACACCCACTGACACCTACATCTCAGTGGGGAACATTCCCATATCTCTCTTTTTGCAGTTCCAATGGGAACACCATATTGTACATCTAGGATAGGGGCAGCAGATGGGACATGACAGACATGGGCAGGCAGGCCAAAGAGATCCGTTTTCAGAGTATAAGAGAGAATACTTAACATTGGGGAAATATTTCCATGCTGACATGAGCTTGATGGACTATTGTTTGATTAGATATTGAAAAGGGCTCAGGGAGGCATAGAGGGGTAACATGCAGTCACAAAACATGGATTTTATCAAGAAAGTGGGGAAATTGACCATTCCTTCTTTTGATGGTTCTGCTAAATGTTCAACTCAAGAATGGGTGTAAAATCTTGACACATACTTCAATCTTAATCAGATGACAGAAACAGAGGTGATAATCTTCACTACATTACACTTGGAGGGGGAATCCCATGAGTGGTGGTATCACAGATTAGTGAATTTGAGTCACAATCACATCACATCCTACCTAGAGTTCACTGAGAGACTGTTGGAGATTTTTGATTGGAGGGATCCATAGCTCCAATTTAGATATTTTACATAGCTATGATAGACTAGAACAATCGACTCCTTCATTACAGAGTTCCAAAGAAAGGATGTATCCATGACTGATATTTCTGAGAATAGATTAGTGATGCTCTTTACTGAAGGGTTGACCAAACCATTGAGAGGTTGGGTGAAATCCTTCAAACCTTGCACCCTTTAGGACACCATTATGCGCACCAAAGATATGGGAGAATCAGTGCAGAAAACGAAAACCTTCTCAAATCCTCGTGTTCCACACATGAAGCAGACCTATGCCTGATCCTGAGAACATCCCATATTTAAAAAAATAAATCATGAAGTCTTTCAATATTTGACACTAGTTGGATAGGATTGGAGTGATTAAGAAGATAGTTCGTAAGAGGAGATATAGTTCCAAACTTTACGCAAGAAAATAATTGATATGTTATTTTTATATTTTATCTCCTACAAACTAGAAATAATTTGTTGCTTTGTTTTCATATAAAAGTTTATCATTTTCAATGTAGAGAAGGAATTCAGTCTGGGGGACTAAGAGATAGCTGCAGAGGGTGAACAATCTATGTAATATTTTGAAAAACTTATGCAAGACTTCTATGTAAATATTTCAACTGATAACAAAGTTTATGATCAGTTTTTTTTTTCCCTATCCGCGGTTCATCATTTTTTCTTTTTCATGTTCTTAAATGTGTTTTGTTTCTATAGGATATATGTATGCAATTCGGTGTTGAGAAGAATGTAGTATAGGATATACTGTAGTTTTTTCCACCGACCACATTTAAGATTTATATTCACAGTCAGAAAGGGTTTTTTGAATGTTGAGTATTCTTCCTCATAAGTGTATAAAGGAACAGGGTGTTCTCTGATCTACTTACAGTTTTGTTTTCTTCATGTCTTCACTCCATTTTTCTACAACCTTAATGATGTTGTAAGTTTTTATAGCTTGACCTATTGCACATAGAATGTTGAAGAAAGGGGGCTGATTTTGTTATTAAACCTAAATCATTGATCCTACCACTTTCACGATTTCTTAAACCTAGCCAAATCATTTTTTAAATCAAGGTGTGCTAGGCTTGACTCAATAGCAGTCTTGAGTTAACTTCTAGCTCTAACAACTCCAACCATAGGTAGGACCGCAGTCAAGTGGGAAGGAAAAACCATGAGTACCAGTGAAGGGTGAAGTCATAGCAACCCTTTTGGGAGTACCTAGATATGACACCATTATATTCAAGGGACTTATTCAAGGAAAATGTATCACAACAGTAATGGATGGTGGGGAAACCCCTAATTTTATAGATGCAACATTAATAGCCAGGAGAGGGTTACAGACTGAGGAGTTTGAGGGATTCACTGTAGCAGTGGTAGATGGATACACCATGACTTTCTTGGATAGGGTACTAGATGTGGAAGTTAAACTAGGTAACTACATCATGACAAACACATTCTATGTAGTTGAATTATCAGAGATTGATGCAATATTGGGCATTCAATGGTTGTACTCATTGGGAGAGATTGGGTTCAATTATCAGACTCTGACGATGATATTCAAAGATACAAATGTGTCACAGGTGGTATTGAGGGGAATTTCTATAGGAGCACCCATGATAGTGTCGACAAAGAGGATGGAGAGGATTTTTAGACATGGGGATGTGGCGTATGTGACCAAGTGTTTGATTACCACTAGGAGGGATTTATATGGAATAAAACATTATCATCGATAGATCATGGAACTTTTGATTCAGTATGAGCTAGTATTTGGGTCGATACCACCGGGGCGACCACCAAAAAGAGTATTTGAGCACACTATTGAGTTAGAGGTAGGGGCTACACCAGTGATGACCACACCCTAAAGACATCCTAAGAAATTAAAGGATGAGATTGAGAAAGCAATCAAGGACTTGCTTGAGATGGGACGCATTAGGCCCAACACTAGTTTGCTTTATTCATCTGTAGTATTGGTCCTGAAGAAGGATGACACACTAAGGATGTGCATATACTATTTTGCACTCAATAAGAAGATCATCAAAAACAGGTACCCCATTATGTGCATAGACAAGTTGATAGATGAGCTACATGGGCAAGTATTCTTCACCAAGATAGATCTTCGCTCTGGTTACCATCAAATCAACATCAAAGAGAAAGATATTGAGAACATAACTTTCAGATGCCATTTTGGTCATTTTGAGTGCCCTTCAGGTTGACCAATGCACCAAGGACCTTTCATTCTTGCATGAACAACATTTTCAGGTGATAGTTACAGAAGTATCTTTTGGTCTTCTTTGACAACATCCTAATATACAATAGGACTTAGGAAGAACATCTGGAACAATTATATGATTTTGTGAGAATTATGCAGTCATAATCTTTATATGACAAAGAATCCAAGTGTGATTTCAGAATGAGAGAGCTTATGTACCTATGCCACATTATCAGCGAGAAAGGGGTGCAAGTACATCGGGAAAAGATCAGGGTAATTCTGGATTGGCCAACACCCAAGAACATCACGAAGTTGAGGGGATTCTTTGGTTTATGTAGTTACTATAGGAGGTTCATGAAAGGGTTCTCACAGTTAGGTCACCTCTCACTAATTTGACAAAGAAAGAGGCTTTCCACTGGACCAAGGCATGGCAATGCAATTTTGAGAAAATGGAGGTCTAAACACATGACTAGTTCTAGAACTTCTTGATTTTCACAACCCTTTGTCTTGGAGTCGGATGCATCAGGAGAGGGGATTGGATAAATATTGATGCAGGGAGGTTACCCCATAATATTGAGAGAGGGAAACTCAGGGAGTTAGAGAGGCTCTATCCTATCTACAAAAAATAAATAATGGATATCATGCACACCCTAACAATGATCCATGGTGAAAACCAATCACAATAGATTGAAGTATTTCTTAGATCAAAATGACCTCAGTGAGAGACGACATAAATGGGTTTCGAAGGTACAAGGCTTTGACTTCAACATTGAGTATGTTAAAGGAAAGAGGAATGTCATAGAAGATTCCTTATCCAGGAGGCCAATGATTTGTCCTTTGATGGACATATCTACGGATTGGAAGGCACAATTGCTGATGGAATAATCCAAAAAAAAATTTGCATGTGAGGTGATGGATGGGAAAGTGGTAGATGAGATATACCAAGTACTATATGATGTCATATTCTACAAGGATAGGATCTACTTAGTTCCAGAATCTACACTGAAGGAAAATATTCTGAACTATAGTCACAATTTTCCATTAGCAGGACATTAGGGGTACTTCATGGCATATAGGTAGATCAGGGAGAGATTCTCATGGAAGGGTCTCAAGGATGATGTACTTAGACAAATTTGAGAGTGTATGACTTGTCAGCATAACAAGTACAAGAAAACACACTTGACATGGTTACATTAGCCTCTACCCATTCCGGAGTAGAAATGGGAGAGCATCTCCATGAACTTCATCATAGGACTACCTAGGGTGAAAGGTAGGGACTTTATTTTTGTGGTGGTTGACAGAATGACCAAGTTTGTGCATTTCTTTGTGATACTCACTGAGCATAAATCCACCCAAGTGGCAGAGTTATTATTCAGATAAGTCTTCAGAATGCACATGTTACTTGACGCAGGCACGCTCTTCAAGCACATCCGCTCACAAGATATTTACTCCTTCCTCAGCTCGAAGAATTGAAAGGCTCTTCTATTTCCCTATTGGGAAATTTTCACCCACAACAACTCTCTCACGGGATCTCCCTTTCTTCTATCGGGAAATCGGACTTCACGACTTCACGATTCCTGTGGTCATGCGTTTGTTTCTCGTGATTCTCTGAAATCCGATGTAAGTCAATGCTGACCTTTTACTTTGCTATCGAGGTTCCTCCTATCGGGATTTCAGCACTTGCGATGTCCAAAACAACTCGCTTTACCGAACCCCGATCCCCGATACACTAAAACTCCTATGCGCTCGCGAGTTTGACCTATCCACATCCCTATCACCTCATCGGGATTTTGGACTTCGCTATATCGTGAATCTTGATGTATATGGTTTCGGGACTTTCCCTTCCACGAATTACGAAACAGTATGCCACCTATCCTCTCACCAGTTCCTCTGGCCCCACACTGCTCCTTTGGCCTATCGGGATATCGCGTTTTGCGATTCCCAATTGTAAGAGTATCCTATCCTCAAGACCTCAAATACATCGAACCCCAAATTTGTCAGATCTTCCAACATGCGTCCCAACTGATGGATGGTTCAGATCGAACCTTGGACTTTGCCAAATGAATAATCAAAACCACTCACTCCTATGAACCCCGATGAACAAATCTTCGATTGAGCGCTCAACCGACATGTGTCTTACCTGAGATCCACAACTATGATCCCTTCGCTATCGCGAGACTCAAAAAGGTCTCGAATTCTTGACTTCTGAACCTCCGATATACCGATGATTCCTGGTTCCTGCCACCTGTCCCAACAGATGGATGGCTCTGAGCTCATCGGGATTTCCATGATGGATTTTTCGATCTCTGGTCCATGGGATTTCCGATTTCCCGAACCCCGATGCCTCAATGTCCCAATGCTTCTTGGGGTTTCCACTCTGCTCACGAAGATTAAAACCCTGTGCAAATCCTGTCAAATGGAAGGTTGGTGGGTAACCGTTTGATGATCCAACGGCTCATGATCCCTAGAGATTGAGATCCAGATGCAGTCGTAACCTCCCCACTTCTTTACCAGATCAGACGGCTGGTGGGATTTCGCAAATCCTCTCCACAAGATCCTGACCGTCTATCTTCTCCTCCTCGATACGTTCACGAAGTGAACCAAGGACTCCTTCCAGGACTTAATCACCCGTGACACAAAACTCCGTTGCCTTGAGTTACTCGGTACGCTCCAAATCCTTATGATACCTCTAATATATTCAAAGGGTTTATCCCTCCTGAGATTTCTCACAACTCTGAGTCTTAGAGAAGATTTTTGCACGCACTCCTTGCAGCAACTCTTAGAGACTTCCAAGTGCTGAATACCTTCGACTCTACGCACTCCTGCAGTAGCAGTCTCTCACACCTTACTCAGGTTCGCAACCCTAAGACTTTTCTTCACCTACGTACTCCTTGCACGGCTCTTGTGCCCAACTGCACTTCTGCGGAGATGAGAACAAATGCTACCTATCTGAACCCTCTGTCAACGCACTCCTTGTGGACACTTCGCCTGCACTCCTTGTAGGAATTCTTGCTCAGGTAGAGAAGCAATTGAAACTCATTCCCTCTTCCTTTCAGACTTCACTTAGAACATGAAATCATATACACAACATATCAAAGAAAATGTATAACAGGAAGAAAACACTCATGAGCATAGCATTCAGCATACATACACAGAGGACAAAAACAAAACCATGGATTTGAATCAACCTCTTCTATTAATTTAAGCTCTGTACATGGGTGTTCTTCCACAGCTCTCTGCTTCTCTTCTATGCTCTTCCTTCTTCAATCATAATACAAATGCACAATGAGGGTGTCTATATCTCGTTTCCCTCTTGCGCTCTCAAACAGTCTAATCTAGAATTAAATTTCTATATACCTGCATTAACTATCTTAAATGCCTCCTACCTACTAAGGACGAGAGCGATCCGCTCAAGGTCCGATTGCATCACACAAGTGCGCTTCATTAAATTGTTACGTTTATGTTCGCGCAACAATCCCAAGGTAAATTTCAAAATTTGTGCTGGTGCTTGCCCAACTGTCTCTTGCCTTCCACGGTGGCTCGCTTGACGTGGGAGATGCTCCTGCATCATACTCCCTCGCTTGAAAAATTTCATGGGTTCATGTCCATGAGCTCCTGCATGGTCTGTCCATGCTTCTGAATTTCTGCTTCATTCTCCCAGTTGGCATATTCAGCTGGATGGCCCTTCCACTTGACCAAATATTCGAAGTATTATTTCCTCCTGGTCTTCTTGCCAATTCTTTTGTCTAGTATGCTTTCCATTTGTGGATTCTCTGCAACTGGCATCTGCTTTTTCCATTGAACCTATGACTGTTCATCACTTGTTCCTACTTAATCAACTTTGTATGGGTACAAATCTAAGACATTGAATATCGAAGAAATTCCGATCCCATCGGGTAATTCAATCTCATAAGCATTTGCCCCAAATTTTCTCAAGACCCTACATGGTCCGAGTTTCTTCATCTTCAATTTATTATATGTTCCCCTCGGGAACCTTTCTTTCCTCAAATGTGCCAGAACCAGATCACCAACCTTGAACTTGAGTTGTCTTCTATGCTGATCGGCTCTGCGCTTATACTCCTGATTTGAATTCTGCAACCATTGCTTCACCTGGCTGTGAAGTTCCTTCATCACCTCTGCGAATTCTTCTGCACTAGCGCTCCTAGTCGTAGTCTGTTCTGAATCCCTTAGTTCAGAAATTCCTCTCAGCTGTATGCCATAAACAATATGAAATGGAATCTGTCCTGTGCTCCTATTAACTGAGTCATTATACACAAACTCTGCCTACGACAATATATTGTCCCAACTTCTATGGTGCTCTGTCACCAAGCTTCTCAGCAAATCTCCCAGACTTCTGTTTACCACTTCTGTCTTTCCATCCGTCTGAGGATGATAAGATGAACTAAATAAAAAGTTAGTTCCCATCTTCTTCCATAAGGTTCTCCAGAAATGCCCTATGAACTTCGTATCTCTGTCCGAAACTATGCTCCTTGGTAAGCCGTGAAGTCGAATGACTTCTTTGAAAAACAGGTTCGCGATGTGAGTCGCGTCACTAGTCTTCTGACATGGAATGAAGTGTGCCATCTTAGAAAATCTATCCACCACCACAAAGATTGAATCAAATCCTCTTTGCATCCTTGGCAACCCCAACATGAAATCCATGCTAATTTCATCCCACGGCTTCTCAGGTATGGGAAATGGTTGATAGAACCCCGCATTCTGCCTCTTTCCCTTCAAATGATGGAAAATTATACATCTGTATACAAATATCTTGACCTCTGATCTCATCCCTGGCCAAAAGTATGATTCACTCAGCTTTGCGAATGTTTTGTCATGACCGAAGTGTCCGACCAATCCTCCATTGTGTTTCTCCTTCAACAAGTTCTCCCTCATGGAGCATTTTGGAATACACAGTTGATTGCCTCTGAACAACAATCCTTCCTGGATCATGTATTCTATCCACGGGCTTCTGTCTCCGAGAACTAGATTCTTAGTTGTTTCATATGCCTCCTGAAAATCTGGATCATCTTTGTACATGTTCCTGAGATCATCAAAACCCAACGTTTTGACTTTGAACTCCTGCAACAGCAAACACTTCCTGCTCAAAGCATCAACAACTTTGTTAGTAGTACCAGAAATATGTTTAATCACAAATGTAAAATTCTGCATGTATTTAACCCACTTAACATGCCTCTGATTCAACTTCTCCTGTTGGGTCACAAGCTGCAATGCATGGTTGTCACTGTACAATACAAACTCTTTCAGGATCAAGTAATGCCTCCATTTTTTCAATGCATGTATGATGGAATAAAATTCCTTATCATATGTGGAATACTTCACCTTTGCTTCATTCAACTTCTCAATGAAATATGCTATCGACCTGTCTTGCTGACTTAAGACCGCCCCGATTGCAAACCTGCTTGCATCGCATTTCACTTGAAATGTTTTTTGGAAATACGACAACATCAGAACAGGTTGTTCCGTGATCTTCCTCTTCAACAAATTGAAACTCTTTTCGGCTTCTTCTGTCCAGTGAAAATATTTATGTATTTTCTTCACTGTATCCATCATCGCTGTGCTGATTCCATTGAAATTCCTAATGAACTTTTGGTAGAAACTGGCCAATCCATGAAAACTTCTCACCTCAAAGATATTCTTCGATGATGGCCAATTTTTTATTACCTCCACTTTATTTGGATCCATCCTCAACTCATTTGCCGAAATAACGAATCCCAAATAAATGAGCCCTGTCTTCATGAATGAGGACTTTTTAATGTTTATCAATAGCTTCTCTTGCTGCAATTTCTGCATCACTGTAGCCAAATGCTTCAGATGCTCTGCTGTTGTTTTACTGAAAACCAGTATGTCATCCAAATACACAATGACAAATTTCCCGATGAACTTCTTCAGGACTTTGTTCATTAACCTCATGAAGCTACTTGGCACATTTGTTAAGCCAAATGGAATAACAAGCCATTCATACAACCCTTTGTTCGTTTTGAATGCTGTTTTCCATTCATCACCTTCTCTCATGCGAATCTGATGATAACCGCTTTTCAAATCAATCTTTGAAAACAATTTTGCCCCACTTAAGCAATCCATCAAATCATCCATTCTTGGCAATGGGAATCTGTACCTGATAGTTATCTTATTAATCTCCCTTGAATCAGTACACATCCTCCAGCCTCCGTCTTTCTTCGGACTAAGTACTGTTGGAACAACACATGGACTCAAGATTTCTCTGACCAAACCTTTGTCCAACAAATCCTGGACTTGCCTTTTAACCTCTTCATTCTTCTGCTGCGTCAATCTGTATGTAGCTTTGTTTGGAAAACTGGCTCTTGGTATGAGATCAATATGATGACTCATACTCCTGATCGGTGGCAACGAATGAGGTAATTCGTCCACTACAATGTCAGTGAACTCTTCTAGCAGTTCCTAAACTTCTTCTAGTAAATCATCCACTCTTGTGCTAGTCAGAACAATCTTTGGTTTTCTGACCACAATGAACTGTGGATCCTCCTTCTTCTTGAACTCTGTAAGAAGTTCCTTCCCACTCATGAGAAGTACAGTGTTTCTTACTTCCGGTTTCACCTCCTTATCCTTTATCGAAAGCAACATGTGTGTCCTCCCATTCTTCTCTAGGGTGTATGTGTTCATTCTCCCATCATGAATCACATTCCTGTCATATTTCCATGGTCTACCCAGCAATAGATGACAAACATCCATAGGAATAACATCACATAATATCTTGTCATTATATCCTCCTATCTTAAATTCAACCAAACACTGTTTGGTGACATTTACTTGATGTCCTTTTTGTAGCCACGAAGCTTTATATGGACTTGGATGATCAGTCGTCTCCATCTCCAGCTTTTCTACCATCTCTGTTGAAATGAGATTATCTATGCTACCACTGTCCACAATGACCTTGCACACTCTATCCTTGGTTTTGCAAGCAGTCCAAAAAATTCTAGTCCTTTGGATTGAACTCTCCACCTCCCTTTCGGGTGTCAAAAGAACTTTTCGCATCATCAGTGATCTTCCCCCTTCAGTGTCTTCTGCCTCAACATATCGCCTTTATGCCTCGGCGATGTGAGTTTCTCCAGTTTCTTTCTTTTTCTCTGGACACTCGAATGACTTGTGCCCATTCTTTCCACACATGAAGCATGTGATTACTCCACCTCTTCCTCTTCCTCTACCTCTGGTACGAGGAAAAGTGTTGTTGTCAGCATAATCTCTTCTCTACTCATTATGATGTCCTCTCTGTTCAGCATATCACCCTCGCTGTGAGCTTCCACCCCTCTCTGTCCGTGTCTGAGGTTTCTTCCAGTCGTCCCTGGGATTCTGGGTTCTTTCTTGGGCAACTGATTTGCCCCTAGGATGACTTCTACCTCTGCCCCTCTGACTCTGCTTTCGGCTCAGCTTCTCTTCAGCTTTCAGAGCCATATGATAAGCATCTTCCACCGTTCAGATGGTCAACATACTCATCTCATCCTGAATCTCATATCTTAGGCCATTCATATACCTGGCCACTTTTTCGTCATTGCTTTCACGATGACCTGCCCTGATATTCAACCTGTAAAACTCTTCAGTATATTCCTTTACTGACATCAGCTTATGTCTCAGGTTCTTCATTCTCCTGAACAGAGAAATTTGATAGTCCCTGGGAATGAATTTTGCCTTCATCTTTGCAATCATCCTGTCCCAGCTCTTAATTTTATGCTTACCTTGGCAACACCTGTCTACTTGTAGTTCATCCCACCACAAGGCTGCATGTCCTTTTAATCTCATGGTGGAATGCTTGACCTTCTTGTCCTCTTCGACATCTTCATAGTCAAAATATGTGTCTAGAGCTCTAATCTAGTCTAAAAGCTCTTCTACATCCAGATTTCCCTCGTAAACTAGAATGTCCATCTTCGCCTTTGCACCCATTCTAGCAAAAGCTTTAAGCAAGCGTTCATTTGCTGCATCTTCTGATGTGACTTGTTCTTCTCCATGTCTAGCATCATCTCCATTTTCAGACTCACTGATATCTCCTACATCAGCTGTGCATTTTTGTCTTATCTCCACATCCACAATTCTGGTGTGTATGTTATGCAGATCTCTTTCTACTTCTGGATTCTGCACCTGTCTACCCCTTCCTCTGGACGTCTCCCTTTCCTCCTCTGGATCAGGTGATTGTCTATCTCTCCTTCTCGACGGCATGGTGAATCTTCTCTCTTCCTGCTACATAAAGTGAAGAAGCTTTTCTAAGCTCTGATACCACTTGACGCAGGCGCGCTCTTCAAGCACGTCCGCTCACAGGATCTTTACTCTTTCCTCAGCCCGAAGAACTGAAAGGCTCTTCTATTTCCCTATCGGGAAATTTTCACCCACATCAACTCTCTCACGGGATCTCCCTTTCTTCTATCAGGAAATCGGACTTCGCGACTTCGCGAGTCCTATGGTCACACGTTTGTTTCTCGCGATTCTTTGAAATACGATGTAAGTCAATGCTGACCTTTTACTTTGCTATCTGGGTTCCTCCTGTCAGGATTTCAGCACTTGCGATGTCCAAAACAACTTTCTTTATCGAACCCCAATCCCCAATATGTTGAAACTCCGATGCGCTCACGAGTTTGACCTGTCCACATCCCTGTCACCTCGTCAGGATTTCAGACTTCCCTATATCACGAATCCTGATGTCTATGGTTTCGGGACTTTCTCTTCCCCGAATTCCGAAATAGTATGCCACCTGTCCTCTCACCGATTCCTATGGCTCCACACTGCTCCTTTGGCCTGTCGGGATATCGCGTTTCGCGATTCCAACTTGCAAGAGTATCCTATCTTCAAGACCTCCGATACGCCGAACCTCGAATTCGTCAGATCTTCCGACACTCGTCCCAACTGATGGATGGTTCAGATCGAACCTCGGACTTTACCAAATGAAAAATCAAAACCACTCACTCCTATGAACCCCGATCACCAAATCTTAGATCGAGTGGTCAACCGACACGTGTCTTACCTGAGATCCACGGCTATGATCCCTTCGCTGTCGTGAGACTCAAAAAGGTCTCGAATTCTTGACTTCTAAACCTCCGATATACTGATGATTCCTGGTTCCTTCCACCTGTGCCAACAGATGGACGGCTCTGAGATCGTCGGGATTTCCACGATGGATTTGCCGATCTCTGGTCCACGGGATTTCTGATTTCCTGAACCACGATGCCTCATTGTCCCAATGCTTCTCGGGGTTTCCACTCTGCTCACGAAGATTTAAAACCTGCGCAACTCCTGTCAAACAGATGGTTGGCGGGTAACCGTTTGATGATCCAAAGGCTCACGATCCCTATAGCTTGAGATCCGGATGCAGCCGTAACCTCGCCACTTATTTACCAGATTAGACGGCTGGCGGGATTTCACAAATCCTCTCCACAAGATCCTGATCGTCTATCTTCTCCTCCTCGATATGCTCCAACTCCTTATGCTACCTCC
Organism: Picea engelmannii; assembly: GCA_009831015.1. Taxonomy (NCBI): domain Eukaryota; kingdom Viridiplantae; phylum Streptophyta; class Pinopsida; order Pinales; family Pinaceae; genus Picea; species Picea engelmannii. The sequence continues at coordinate 63,423 of ML781280.1, read as the reverse complement.
AATAGATTCAAAGGGTTTATCCCTCCTAAGCTTTCTCACGACTCTGAGTCTTAGAGAATATTTTTGTGCGCACTCCTTGCGGCAACTCTCAGACACTTCCAAGTGCTGAATACCTTCGACTCTGCGCACTCCTCCAATAGCAGTCTCTCACACCTTACTCAGGTTCGCAACCCTGAGACTTTTCTTCACCTGCACACTCCTTGCACGGCTCCTGTGCCCAACTGCACTTCTGCGGAGATGAGAACAAATGCTACCTATCTGAACCCTCTGTCAATGCACTCCTTGCGGACACTTTTCCTGCACTCCTTGCAGGAATTCTTGGTCAGATAGAGAAGCAATTGAAACTCATTCCCTCTTCCTTTCAGGCTTCACTTAGAACATGAAATTATATACACAGCATATCAAAGCAAATGTATAAGAGGAAGCAAACACTCATGAGCATAGCATTCAACATACATACACAGAGGACAAAAACAAAACCATGGATTTGAATCAACCTCTTCTATTAATTTAAGCTCTGTACATGGGTGTTCTTCCACAACTCTCTGCTTCTCTTCTATGCTCTTCCTTCTTCAATCATAATACAAATGCACAATGAGGGTGTCTATATCCCGTTTCCCTCTTGTGCTCTCGAACAGTCTAATCTAGAATTAAATTTCTATCTACCTGCATTAACTATCTTAAATGCCTCCTACCTACTAAGGACGAGAGCGATCCGCTCAAGGTCCGATTACATCACACAAATGCACTTCATTAAATTGTTACGTTTATGTTCACGCAATAATCCCAAGGTAAATTTCAAAATTTGTGTTGGCGCTTTCCCAACTGTCTCTTGCTTTCCGCGATGGCTCGCTTGACGTGGGAGATGCTCCTGCATCATTACCTAGGAAGATAGTCAACGATAGATATGGGTGCTTCATCAATGCATTTTGGAAGGAGTTTCTCAGGATGGTGGGCGCCGAGTTGGATACAAGTACCAGTTACCATCCATAGACAAACTAAAATACATAGGTAGTCAACAAATGGGTGGAATGGTACCTGAGGAACTATGTAGGGGGAAAACACCGCACGTGGGTAAAGTGGATCTATATGGGTGAGCACTTCTATAACATGACATATCATATCTCCATTAGGATGACACTGTTCAGAGCCTTTTATGGGCACGACACACCCTCATTCATGGAGAGAGTGTTTGGGGACAACAGGGATCCCAGAGCCAAAGATTGGATAGAGGACAGTCAAGAGATTCTCAAAATATTGAAGGGAAATATACAGATAGTTCAGAATAAAAACAAATTATATGCAGAACAATAGATAATAGAGCACATCTTTGAGGTGGGGGATTTTTTATTTCTAAGATTACTTCCATATAGATAGTATTCTTTGAAGAAAAGTGGAGCAGAAAAAATGAAACCCAGGTTCTATGAACCTTCCTGTATCACATGAAGAATCGATGAGGTGGACTTCGAGCTAGAGCTACTAAAGGGTAGTAATATGTTGGAAGGTTTACAGTTGAGAGTAAGATTTTCATTGATGGAAATAATAGTGATGGCAAAGATCAACATGATCAACAGTGCAGTGATAATGGAAGAGGAGGAGCAACAGTGAATGTTGGATCTTATTCAGAATCCCCAATGACCGTCAGATATGAATTCAGAGAGGAGTAGCACGCAGTAGACGAGAATAGATCTCGGGCGTTCAATCTAAGTGTGGGGTACATCCATTGTTGGATCAAGAAGGACCTGCACGTTCAGTACATGACGAAGTGGCGAAATCGCGAAGTGGCAAAATCGCTAAGGTGGACAAAATCGCGAAGCGGTGAAATCGCGAGGTGGCAAAATCACGAGAAGATATAGGCCGTAGGATCTGGGGTATCTATGAAGGTTCAATAGCCGTTAGATATGGTGAAGCTGCAAGGCGGATAAGCCCAAGAGTCATCCAACTCTCCAAATCTGTGAAGGGATCCTGACCGTCCATCGGGGACAGTCGTGGACCGTTTATCAAGGGGATGCATGGTGAAAGATTAGAGCACCACAAAGACTCCATTTCAGAGTTTTGCAAGTCGTGAACTCCAAAGGAAAGAGGCTCAAACTTGCGATATGCGAGATCATGAAAATATCTTGGCCATCAGATCACCAAGGGTTCTGGACCGTTGATCTAAGCTCCATCTTGGAGCTTCGCCTATCGTGACTTGGAGTGACAAGAACCCACATCTAAGGAACCGAGAGATGCGAGATCGCGAAAAGATTAGGACCGTCAGATCACCTAGAACATGGACTGTCGATCTAAGCTCAATCTCGGAGTTTCACCTATTGCAACTTGGAGTGACAAGAACCCACATCTAAGGAACCGTGAGATGCGAGATCGCGACAAGATTAGGACTGTCAGATCACCTAGAACGTGGACCGTCGATCTGAGCTCAATCTTGGAGTTTCACCTATCGCGACTTGGAGTGACGAGAATCTCCATCTAAGGAATAGTGAGATGATAGATCGCGAAAAGATCAGGACCGTCAGATCACCAAGAACGTGGACCGTTGATCTGAGCTCCATCTCAGAGCTTCACCTATCGTGACTTGGAGTGACGAGAACCTCCATCTTAGGAACAACGATATGCGAAATCGTGATTTAATCGCAGCCGTCAGATCAAGGTGTGATCTGGACCATTGATCCAACTCCATTTCGGAGTTTCGTGAATCACGACTTGGATAGGAAAGAAACATAACCACAAGAACACCGAAATCATGATATGCAAAATCATGATATGATCTGAGCTGTTGAATCAAGATTAGATCTGAACCGTTGAATCATAGGGCAATTGGAAAGCGATTGGAATTTCGCTGACTTGGAGTCAACGGAGCATGGTGTGGAAACTCATGAAATATGAAGCGCATTTTGGCACAGCCTATGGTCACCACTAGTGGTCACAAGAAGGGAAGGAGTCAGTTCAGATAAGCTCCATTTCAAGGTTTTGGGGATCGTGACTTGGAGAGTCGAGATGCCTCAACTCTAGATTCAAGAAATGCGAAATCGCGAAAGCACTTTATGCATAAGTGTGTGGTCATAGCCATTGGGCACGTCGATGGAAGATGGAGGAAGAAGCTAGAGGTGCTAAGCTTCACCACAGTGATCCCAAAATGCCGAATTACAAAATGGAAAAACAAGCACAAGATTCTTTATTCTTAATCCAACAGTTCAGATGAAACTGAAGGAGATTGGAGGGCTACTGTTGCATGTCACAGTGTAACTGCCAGAAACCACTGATGGTTTCTGCTAGAGGACTCAAAGACACTTTGGGGTGATTGACAGAGGATATGAAGAGTCTCTGGGAATCTTCAAGAGGGATGAAGATGCTCGTGGAGGCGATTGATAGCTGGATGAGCATTGAAGCCTGTAACTGGAACAGAGAAGGTGATCTCATCTATCATATAGAAGACAAAGAGTCTCAACTACCAGAGAGGCTGAGGAATCTTATCATAACATATAGTGATGTTGAACGAGTGGAAAAATGGCCAGAGAAGTTGAAGAGTCACGATGATGATCAGACAGAGAACTTGAGTTGTGGAGGATATCGGTGTGGTATGAGTATGCAGAGGTACTGCATGCATTGCATGCACAAAGTGCACAAAAGCTATAAATACACAATACAAAGAAGAGATGTGGTTGTTGTTGCTGTTGGAGTTGCTATGGTTGATGTTGTTGAAGGTGATTTATGCATGGAGGAGGAGGGAAGTGCAGCAGCTGAATTGAACAGAAGAGGAACTGTGAAGTGAATGGACATGGCGCACAGAGCATAAAAGGTAGAAGAACAGACAGTGCAAGTTAGGTGTGCAGGAAGGCAATGAGGCAGACAAAGCAACGAAATGCAGTAGAACAGTGATGAGACTGGTAAGCTTTTATTGAACACTATATCACTGTAATAGGTTTCAGTATTTCATATTCATAATCCAGGGTGGTAGGGAAGTGTTAGGGAGGAATGTTGTCCTCATAGGTTCAAGTGGATGCTTGAACACAGGGAGTTTTATCTTCCTTCTAGTTGGTGCTAGAGAAACCATGGAGTTAGTGCTTCCTTCTAGTGGGTGCTAGAGAAAAACAGAGAGTTGGTGCTCTCAGCAAGTTGCAGCTTGAAAAATAGAGGTTGTAGCTTCACAATGAGTAGGTGTTCATATGTATGATAATGTAAAGAATGTAAATAATACTTATCATATAAAGAAGAAGAGGTTTTTACCCTGTATGGGTTTCCTTGGGAAATATCTGTCTTTGTGTTTCTCATATATGTGATTGAGGCTGAATGTGCCATTGTTTATTTCCCTGCATTATTGTGATCATCATTGAGTGCCTTATAAATATTTTAAAAGAAGCATAATTGTTTAAGCTCAATGACAACTGATTCACCCTCCCCCCTCAGTTGTCCAACAATTGGTATCAGAACCAGCCTCTTTTATCTAATGGTAGATCCTAGAGCTTAAACATGTCAAGCCATGAAGGAAATTCAACCAATAAGGCCCCTCTGTTCAATGGAACAAACATTGCCTTCTGGAAAGTTAGAATGAGAACCTACATAATGTTGTTAGGTGCAGATGTCTGGGATGTGGTAGATACTAGTTATGTAAATCCAGTTGTGCTAGCTAATAAGGATGACAAACTAGAATTTAGCTTCAACGCTAAGGCTATGAATGCTATCTTGAGTGGGCTTGCAGAAGAATAATTCGTAAAAGTTATGCACCTAGGAACTGCCAAAGAAATGTGGGACAAACT
>ML781280.1:44597-58616 GCA_009831015.1 Picea engelmannii | reverse complement strand
TATGAGGGTAATGAGAAGGTAAAGGATGCAAAGCTTCAAACCTACAAAATATAGTTTGAACAGCTGAAGATGAAGGAAGATGAAACTGTTGGAAAATAATTTTTGAGAGTAGAAGAAATTGTAAATGCAATGAAGGCACTTGGTGAAACAATTGATGAACGTTCTTTAGTTCAGAAAATATTGAGATCCCTCCCAGATAGGTTCAACCTGAAGGTCTCTGCTATAGAAGAACTTAATGATTTAAAAACCTTGGAGTTTGATCAACCGCTAGGAACATTGACTGCATATGAAATGAGAATAGTTAAAGATAAACCCACCTCCAAAGAAACATCATTTAAAGAAGACAAGAATGAGGATTCTGAGCCCGATGAAATTGAAGAAAAATTTGTGAAGAGACTGAAGAAGGGATCAGGTAAATACAAAGGTAAACTTCCTTTCAAATGTTTCAACTGCGGTAGGATAGGTCATTTTGAAAATAAATGTCCCCACAAAGGAAAGGATCAGACATGTGATGATGAGGAGAAGTACAAACACATAAATTTATTTAAAGAGAAAAACTTTAAGAAGAAAAGTCTGTGCGTAAAAAATGATGATGATCCTTCAGATGATGAAGAAAATGACTCCTCTATTGAAGATAAACTAAATGAATTCATACTTATGGCCAAAGAGGATTATGATAATAAAAGCACAGGGAGTGATGAAGAAGAAGCTGTGGTTGACATGGAAGGAGAACTGATTAGTGCACTGGAAGAGATTGACAGACTAAGAATCAAGAATAGAAAGCAAAGACAATTGTTAATACAGTTCGAGAAAGACAATAAAGAACCCGATGAATACCTTGTATTACTAAAAGTAGAATTGGAAGAGGCAAATAAAATCGAAGAGATTCTAAAACAACAGCTATCAGAAAAGAATGCAAGATGTGAAGCATTAGAACAAGAAGTAGTGAAAATGAGGAAAGAAATGGAGAAGTTTGAATCCTTGTATAATCAGAGTCTGTCAAGTATCAAAGCCTCGGAAGGATTGGTCACCATTCTGAATCAGCAAAGGAATCCAAAGATGAAAACTAGCTTGGGTTATGAAGAGGGATCAAGCAGTGGTAAGCCGGGAAATGAATAACCCATCAAGTTTGTCAAAAGTACAACCAATGACAATAACAAACCTGCAGAAACAATGGAAGAAAATCAACCGCCCAGGTTGAGTAAGGTAAAAGATGCTAGATTTGAATCTATAGAACAAAGAAGTAATGCGCTCACTACTGAAAGACGTCATCAGCCTGGAAGAAATCAATTTTCTCAAAGAAGACAACCATTTTCTAGGTACAAAGAATTTTTCTATGGCTATTGTTACTACTGTGCTAACTTTTGTCACAAAGCTGTAAATTGTTCCTTAAGACTTAGATATGAGCAAGTAAGATTTCAAAGGAATAAATACTTGCCAGAACAAAGAATGATGCAGCCAAGTAACAAACCTTCACTGATTGCCAAATGAGTAGACAACGCTGCACCAATAAGTTTGACCTCTTGAACAATGAGATTGAATGCTACATCTTTCATAACTGTGGACACAAATCTATAGACTATCGTCTAAGGGAATGAACTAGATTCCAAATCCCCTACTGAAAATGTTAAGTTTTGGAAGAAGAAGGAAAGTGACAAGTGTGGATTAGTGTTGTCCTCTCAAAGAAGAAAGAATCCTTGGTATATAGATAGTGGATGCTCCAAACACATGAAGGGAGACAAAGGCAAGTTTCTATCTCTAATTGAAAGCAAATAAGGAAACGTAACCTTTAGAAATGATGCTCCAGGGAAAATAAAGGGCAAAGGGATGGTGATCTTAAGTAATGGAAAATGAAAAGCCCAAGATGTTCTCCTTGTAGATGGGTTGAAACATAATCTTCTCAGTGTAAGTCAAATGTGTGACAGAGGATGTGAAGTGGTGTTCACATCTAAGGACTACAAGATAAAATCTGTAACCTCAGGACAAGTGGTGGCCAAAGGTATAAGGACATAAAATAATGTGTATGTGCTGAAAGAAAATAGAGAAGAAAGTCATCTAAGAAGACATGGTGAAATCTGGTTATGGCATAGGAGACTTGGACATATAAACTTTGACCACTTAATCAAACTCAAAAAACTTGAGGTAGTAAAAGATCTTCCGAGGATATCAAAGCCCCAAGATTCAATGTGTAAACCTTTCCAAGTAGGGAAGCAAAATAGGACATAGTTTAAGTCAAAGAGTTTTACTTCAACTGAAAAACCACTCCAACTAGTTCATATGGATTTATGTGGACCATCAAGACAGGAAGGCACAGGGAAAGAAAACTACTTCATGTTGATTATAGATGATTACTCCAGACTTACTTGGGTTTCCTTTCTCAAGGAAAAAGATGAAGCATTTGAGAAGTTTAAAATATTTAAGGCTTTAACTGAGACTCAAATGGGGAAGAGGTTAAAGGAAGTAAGATTAGACCGGGGATGAGAGTTTGTGTCAAGAGACTTCAAGGAATTCTGCGATGAGCATGGGATCAAGAGAGAATACACGATCCCAAGAACTCCACAACAAAATGGAGTAGTTGAGAGGCAAAATAGAATAGTGCAAGAAATGGCCATGTCAATGATGAATGAGAAGAACATTGGTCAAACCTACTAGGTAGGAGAAATACACACATCAGTCCATGTTATTAACAAAGCCCACCTAAGACCAAAAATTGACAAGACACCTTATGAACTGTGGTTTGGAAGACCTGCTTCAATTAAACACTTCAAAGTCTTTGGGAGTAAATTCTATATAAAGAATAATAATGAAAACCTTGGCAAATATGATGACAGGACTGATGGAGGTATCTTCTTAGGGTATGCTACAAACAGTAAAGGATACAGATGCTATAATAAGAGGCTGCATAAAATGGTTGATTGTATTGATGTAAAAGTTGATGAAGGAATCCCAACAAGAGAGATGTATAGAAATGAGTCTTATACAGAAGACACAATTGAAGCTGACGATAAACAGGTCCAAGAATCAGAAAATGAAGACTCGGAATTAGATGAAGTCTCAGACACTCAGACAAACTCAAATCATTAATCAACTTCAAATTCCTCCTCCAGAATCATTCAAAAGAATCATCCTGCAAGTCAGATAATTGGAGAAAAATACAAAGGTTTACAAACCAAGAGAAAGATAATCAAAACCACCGAACAATCTCATATATCTTTCATATCCATGATGGAACCCAAGAATTTCAATGAAGTCAACAAAGATGATCACTAGTTTAAAGCAATGAATGATGAACTTGATCGGATTGAGAAAAACAATACGTGGGAGATGGTTCAAAGACCTGAAGGTAAAAACGTCATTGGCTCCAAATGGATCTTTAAGAATAAGTTGAATGAGAAAGGACAAGTTATCAGGAATAAAGCAAGGTTAGTCTATAAAGGATATGCTTAGATAGAAGGACTGGATTTTGATGAAACATTTGCGCCCGTAGCAAGATTAGAAGCTATCAAAATGTTTCTTGCCTATGCTTGTCATAAAATGTTTAAATTCTACCAAATGGATGTCAAGTCAGCCTTTCTAAATGGTGATTTAAGTGAAGAAGTCTATATGGAACAACCAGAGGGTTTCAAACTGTCTAATAACCCTAACTTAGTATGCAATCTAAAGACAACTTTATATGGTTTAAAACAAGCCCCTCGAGCCTGGTATCACAGACTGGATACATATCTCAAAGACAAAGGGTTCAAGAGAGCAACAACTAACAACAATATGTATATTAAAACAGAGGATAATAATTTTCTTATCATACTGGTCTATGTAGATGACATCATATTTGGATGTAATAAGGATTCATTGGTACAATGGTTTGGTTCTGCCATGGAGTCTGAATTTGAAATGGCTATGATAGGAGAACTGTCATTTTTTCTTGGTCTACAAATTACTCAGAGGCCCGAAGGGATGTTCATTTCTCAAGAAAATTATCTAAGAGAAATGCTGAAAAGGTTTCAAATGGAAGATTCTAAACCTATGGGTACACCTATGGTAACTGGATGTAAATTAAGCAAGGATGATGATTCACCTGATGTTGATCAAAGTTCATATCGATCAATGATAGGAAGCCTGTTGTACATCACAACATCTCGCCCAGACATAATGCATGTTGTAGGAATGGTAGGAAGATATCAGGATGCATCTAAACAGAGTCATTTGCAAGTTGTCAAAAGGATATTCAAGTATTTGAAAGAAACAATGACTTATGGTCTGTGGTATCCCAGAAATCAAAATCTTCAGTTGACTGCTTATTCAGATGCAGATTGGGTAAACTGTGTTGATGAGAGAAAAATCACCAGTGGAGGAGCATTCTTCCTGGGTGACTCCTTAGTAGCCTGGCTTAGTAAAAAGAAAGGTTCCATTTCTTTATCAACTACAAAGGTAGAGTACATTGTTGCTGCTACCTATTGCACTCAACTATTATGGATGATTCAGACACTTGCAGACTTGGAGGTAAAATACACTGCACCGATCCCAATTCATTATGATAACACTAGTGCCATCAGTGTGTCTAAAAATCCTGTCTTCCACTCCAAGACCAAGCATATTCCCATAAAATATCATTTTCTGAGAGAGCATGTCACCAATCAGATTGTTCAGGTCCATTACATTCCCACTACAGAATAAATTGTAGACATCTTTACTAAACCCCTAGCCAAGACACCATTTGAATATCTCAGACAGAAGTTGGGTGTCATCCCATCTCACATCTAAGAGAGTTCAGCCTGTTAGGGGGAGTCCTGTATTGGTTTCATATCTGATACCTCCTAAAATTACTACAACAGCTCAGGGGGAGCGTGTTTTCTTTGACATTGATGTCAAAGGCGGAGAAAAGGAGTGGTCCGGATCAGATGCTACAGTTGGAGGTCCAAACAGTTTAACGCAACCGTTCAGAGTTGCCATCAATGCCAAAGGGGGAGATTGTTGGAAGGTTTACAGTTGAGAGTAAGCTTGTCATTGATGGAAAGAATAGTGATGGAAAAGATCATAATGATCAACAACGCAGTGATAATGGAAGAGGAGGAGCAACAATGAACGTTGGATCTTATTCAGAATCCCCAATGACCGTCAGATATGAATTCAGAGAGGAGTAGCATGCAGTAGACGAGAATATATCTCAGGTGTTTGATCTAAGCATGGGGTACATCCATCGTTGGATCAGGGAGGACCTTCACGTTCATTACACAATGAAGTGATGAAATCGCGAAGGGGCGAAATCGCGAAGGTGGAAAAAATCGTGAAGCGACGAAATCGCGAAGTGGAGAAATCGCGAGAAGATCTGGACCGTAGGATTTGGGGTATCTACAAAGGCTCAATAGCCATTAGATATGGTGAATCTGCAAGGCGGATAAGTCCAAGAGTCATCCAACTCTCCAAAGCTGTGAAGGGATCCTGACCGTCCATTGGGGACAGTCATGGACCGTTGATCAAGAGGACGCGTGGCGAAAGATCAGAGCACCACAAAGATTCCATTTCAAAGTTTCGCAATTCGTGAACTCCAATGGAAAGAGGTTCAAACTCATGATATGCGAGATCACAAAAAGATCTTGACCGTCAGATCACCAAGGGTTCTGGACCGTTGATCTAAGCTCCATCTCGGAGCTTTGCCTATCGCAATTTGGAGTGATAACAACCCGCATCTAAGGAACCACAAGATGCGAGATCGTGAAAAGATCAGGACCGTCAGATCACCTAGAATGTGCACCGTCGATCTGAGCTCAATATCGGAGTTTCACCTATCGCGACTTGGAGTGACAAGAACCCACATCTAAGGAACCACGAGATGCGAGATCGTGAAAAGATCAGGATCGTCAGATCACCTAGAATGTGGACCGTCGTTCTGAGATCAATCTCGGATTTTCGCCTATCGTGACTTGGAGTGACGAGAATCTCCATCTAAGGAACAACGAGATGTGAGATCGTGAAAAGATCAGGACCGTCGGATCACCAAGAACGTGGACCGTTGATCTGAGCTCCATCTAGGAGCTTCGCCTATCGCGACTTGGAGTGACGAGAACCTCCATCTTAGGAACAACGATATGCGAAATCATGATTTAATCGCAGCCGTCAGATCAAGGTGTTATTTGGACTATTGATTCGACTCCATTTCAGAGTTTCGCGAATCACAACTTGGAGAGGCAAGAAACATAACCACAAGAACGCTGAAATCACGATATGAAAAATCACAATATGATCTGAGCTGTTGAATCAAGATCAGATCTGAACCATTGAATCATAGGACAAGTGGCAAGCGATTGGAATTTTGTTGACTTGGAGTCAACGGAGCATGGTGTGGAAACTCGCAAAATATGAAGCACCTTTTGGCACAACCTATGGTCACTATCGGTGGTCACGAGAAGGGAAGGAGTCAGTTCAGATAAGCTCCATTTCAGGGTTTCGGGGATCGCGACTTGGAGAGTCGAGATGCCTCATCTCCATATTCATGAAATGCGAAATCGCTAAAGCGCTTTATGCATAAGCGCGTGGTCACAACCATTAGTCACATCGATGGAAGATGGAGGAAGAAGCTAGAGGTGCTAAGATTCACCATAGGGATCCTGAAATGACAAATTACGAAATGGCGAAACAACCACAAGATTATTTATTCTTAATCCAGTGGTTCAGATGAAACTGAAGGAGATCGGAGGGCTATTGTTTCATGTCACAGTGTAACTACCAGAAACCATTGATGGTTTCTGCTAGAGGACTCAAAGACACTTCAGGGTGATTGAAAGAAGAGATGAAGAGTCTCTGGGAATATTCAAGAGGGATGAAGATGCTTGTGGAGGCGATTGATAGTTGGATGAGTATTGAAGCCTATAACTGGAATAGAGAAGGTGAGCTCATCTGTCATAGAGAAGACGAAGAGTCTCAACTGCCAAAGAGGCTGAGGAATCTCAGCATAACATACAATGATGTTGAACGAGTGGAAAAAAGGCAAGAGAGGCTGAAGAGTCACAATGATGATTAGATAGAGCACTCGATTTGTGGAGGATATCAGCGCGGTATGAGTATGCGGAGGTATTACGCGCATTGCATGCACAAGGTGCACAAAAGCTATAAATACACAGTATAGAGAAGAGATGTGGTTGTTGTTGTTGTTGGAGTTGTTGTGGTTGTTGTTGTTGAAGGTGATTCATGCGTGAAGGAGGAGGGAAGTGCAACAACTGAATTGAACAAAAGAGGAACTATGTAGTGAATGGACATGGTGCACAGAGCATAAAAGGTAGAAGAACAGACAACGCAAGTTAGGTGTGCAGGAAGGCATTGAGGCAGACAGAGCAACGAAATGCAGTAGAACAATGATGAGACTGGTAAGCTGTTATGGAACACTATATCACTGTAATAGGTTTCAATATTTCACATTCATAATCCAAGGTGGTAGGGAGGTTCTAGGGAGGACTATTGTCCTCAGAGGTTCAAGTGGATGCTTGAACACAAGGAGTTGTAGCTTCCTTCTAGTTGGTGCTAGAGAAACCAGGGAGTTGGTGCTTCCTTCTAGTGGGTGCTAGAGAAAAATAGAGAGTTGGTGCTCTCAGCAAGTTGCATCTTGCAAAACAGAGGTTGTAGCCTCACAATGAGTAGGTTCTCATATGTATGATAATGTAAAGAATGTAAATAATACTTATCATATAAAGAAGAAGAGGTTTTTACCCTGTATGGGTTTCCTTGGGAAATATCTGTCTCTGTGTTTCTCATATATGTGACCGATGTTGAATGTGCCATTGTTTATTTCCCTGCATTATTGTGATCATCATTGAGTGCCTTATAAATATTTTAAAAGAAGCATAATTGTTTAAGCTTAGTGACAACTGATTCACCCCCCCCTCTCAGTTGTCCAACATAGTATCCACAATGTGTTCCACATTTCTTTCCTCAAGAAGGCAGTGGGACAACATGTTACTAATTTGGAGGAGTTTCCACCATTAGATGAGGAGGGTTAGTTGGATTTGGTGCCAAAGGAGGTTCTAGAGCATAGGGAGTGCAGGTTGAGGAGTTCAACTATCAGGGAGTTCCCATGGATGATTTTAGGGGCTAAATTTCGCTCATGGGCTAATTTTCCATGGTTTTTCCAAAAATGAGATTCACTATTTTAAAAATGATTCGCCCAAATTCTATAGGATAAAATTATTTTACCTTAAAAATCACCAAAATTTTATAAAAACTATATAAAATCCTTAGAAATTTGAATATTTTTACAAAAATATCGCTAATAATTTATAATTGGCATATGAAGGATTAGTAAGATTCACGAAGGTTTCTACATTTTAAAATAAATTTCCATCCTTAAAATCATCCCTGGGAGTTCCTAGTCAGATGGAGGGTACTTATGATTGAAGATGCTACATGGGAGGGATATCAGATCCTACAACACCCTAGCTTGATGTTGCTTGAGGATAACAAATTTTTGGAAGGGAGGAGTGTAATTATGTCCCTTTCCCATTGATGACTCTAGAAGGAGTGACTGAGTAGCCTATACTAGTTCCGATTGGCTATAGTCAGAAGAAAATGGAATAAAAGAATTATTTAATGTCATTTACCAGAAAATCCTAAGTTGAAATTGACATTAAGTGATTATTAAATCAAAACTTAGGGAAAAGCCACTTAATGAATAACTTGAATAGGAAATTAGATGAGGATGGATATAAAAGGGGAATACTCGAATTAGTTCCTTATTATGAAGGTTATGACTTCGAAATTAGAACCCAGAGAGGAGTCATGCAACTTCCTTCTTGTTTTGTGGATTTTTGGATGAAACCACCACCATTGACAGAGTTCGGTGTTGAGAGACACACCCTAGTATTTTAGGAGGACCACACAAGTTCTTCATTGAGCTACAGGCTCAGGTTATAGCAGTAGAGAGATCCAACACATGTCAGTGTGCATATATTCTAGTTGCATCATGAGGTTTTGGGGAGGATTTATCAACAGTTAGGGGTCGCTAGGCCCAATGTTGTCAGACTAATCGGTAGGTGCGGACATTAATAGATCTCCCTAGATCCACCTGGATCTAGAACAAAACAGGACATAAAATGACTATTTCCCTACGTTATGACCATTGAATTAGCTAGTAGGGAGGAACAAGTGACATACCTTTATATCGCTTCCTAGGATCTCTGTTGCTCCCGCTTCACTCCAGTGCTCTCGCGAGGTCAAGACCAAGACAACACAAACCAACCAAAGTGAAGATAGCAAAATATATTCAATCGTCAACTTATGTGTATGATCAAGGAATTACACAATAAAGTAAGAATGACTTTATGGGAAAAGGACATGTCGTTGTATCATATTAATCGAAAGTAGAAGATACAACCTAATCTCCTTGATGTCGCAAGATTCCTTTTGGTGGCTCTTGATTCCAACACACACACTTGCTTGATCCTTGTATGAAGAAGATCCAACTCCTCTTGATAGACTTGCTAGAGTCTCCAAGCTTCTGTTCAAGCTAGGTCCTTCACACAATTCCTTCACCAATTCTCCAATTAATCTTTCTTAACCTTTTCCATGAGAATCCCATCAATATATAGGAGAGGATGAGATGGTTACTTGGATGAGAATGATCCCACAATATTAGGGAAACTAGTCAAATGATAACCATTCGAATGCCAACCCATTCTCTAGAACATTCCCTTCTAGAACCATCGAGACTTCATATTTTTCCAAGCTTGAGAACAAGTTCACACCCTCTCTATGTAGCACAGTGCAAGAAGTTCGCACCCTAGCTGAAGGAAGCCTGTGAGAATGGGTCATTCTCGCACCGTAGGATATAAGCAACCTGCGAACTCTCTTCAAAAATATGTTTTCTGGGAAGAGATGAATGTCACTTTTCTCGGGAGAAAGTTCTTATTAGGATCCTGAGTACACCATCATCAATACACCATCAAGATGACCAAAATAATGGGTAACAGAATGCCCCCCAAAGTATGAGGCTGGAATCAGTGACAGACGAAATACTTTGTAAACTGCGTGTGTGTGTCGAAAACCAGGAGCGCACCTAATCAAAAACCTGCAAACAACCAAGCATCTGCAGAATATCATATTAATTCTGAGGTAGGCATTCCCATACTTAGATCACAGATGGATGACATTATAAGCATAGGTCATGGCCACCAATCATACATTGTGGATCCATGCCGTCAAATTATAGCATAGCCACCAGGAATACACTGTGGATCTATGAGAGAAAATTCAAATTGAGACGACATAGCCACGAGACACACAAAGTGGATCTATGTGTTGCAAATTAGACATATTCCATCGCAACCTGGAAAAAGAGATGAGATCCAGGGTCTTCAATCTCGTCACCCAAAAGTACGAATCTAACCATGTGATTACATGTGTTGAAGTTGAACATGGTAGAAGCCACATGATTACCGTTCAATGATGAAACTGTTAACAAGTGTGAGGGAAATCACCATTACTGTCAATGAATCCCAAGGTACACTAGTACAATCCACCGAATGTGAATGAATGAGTTGAGGTTGAACATCCAACAGAATCTTTCGATCAGGGGTCAATGATGTAAATCCACTTTCAAAAGTGAGGAAACCTGCCATTGAGACATGCAAGTTCCAAGGTACCAAATAATTTCTAAGTCTTGTTTCCGGATAATGAGATGAAGTCGATGGAAAAAAACTCGTCACAGGAGGGCCTTGATGTATCCCCCATCAATGACATGAAATGAGTAACATATTTTGAAGGTGAAACAGAGTATGATATAAGTTGGACTGGACATAGGGAAGGCCGACATGAAGAGAATGGACAACTGCAGATGGCCGACTCAATAGAGGTTTCAGCTAAACTTCTCTTGAACATATGAATGACACGACCAATGATTTGGCAACATTGACTCAGAGATGATGCAGGGTATGACCTTGTAGCAAATTGAATGAGAGACAAATGGATTTCCAAAACCAGCTTCAAATAATAAATAGGGGGGTGTCATGTTCAAGAGCGACACTTACTGCCAATTAATATGAATACAAGAACATATCCCTTTCCCAAATTCCCCCCCACCATTTATAGCGAGTACCTCTTTATTTTTACACAAGCTTGAGGAGGATAACATATGCTTGTTGATATAAGCTCATCCTTCGGATAAGTCCTTCAAAGTATGTTTAACGAACCCTAGGAAGGAGTGGTTCGGTCCCATTACGGGTCCGTCGATGTTTGTTTAACGAGTCCAAAGATAGAAAACTCAAAGGTTTTTCATGATTATAGAGTTTGGAAAAACACTTAAAAGAGAACTCTCTCAGTTCCTTTTTTGTAAAATAGTTTGATGAGACCAAAAAAGAGACAAATTATCGCCCAACAGATGCTTTCTTCAAATACTTTAATGAGCGTGAAAATAGCAAGGTCGCTCGACAATGTTTTCATGTTTAGAGAGTCTGAAAAGAGCTTAAAGAGGACTCCAGGGGGGTTCCTTTTTCGTATAACATTGTTGAACCCGAAAAAGTGATAAAAGTGTGCTTGATCGCATTCTCATGTATTTTCGAGCGTGAGAATGGAAAAATACCAAGCTCGAGGTTTTGTACAAAAACATAAAAAAACAATCAAAACATGCGATGAGGAAGAAAAAATATTGGCATCCCTATACATGAACATCGAAGTCGTTATGCCTACAAAAGTCGTACTCAAAAGGGTATTAGGCATTAGGTTTTAATAAATAAACAATTATAAAATCCAATAACAAATGGTAAAAGTAAATATAAAGGGGTAAAAGTTCTTTTTACCACAACCATTTTAACTTTACCAATATTTGAGCCCAAAACCCCTCTTTAGCCCTTGAATTTCGACGTTCGATTGTGGGAGTTACGAGCATCCATTCAACGAACCGTCTCTGGCAGTGAGGTAATATCCTTGTCCTCTACCTTTTCATGGTTTGATTTTTCATTTTCATTGGCAAAAAACATAGTTTTCAGTTTGTTTTGGGGGTTAAAATTGCGCTCAGCCATTCTCGCAGGCCAGACACACGGGAGCCGCGAGAATGCCTCATTCTTGTAGGTGACCCCAAAGGTACCTAAGAGAACCTCGCACTGTGCCTAAAGGGCACCTATGAGAACCATAAAGTGGAATTTTTTTTTAAAGTTTTGCTCAATGAAAAAGATATCAAGTGTTGAATAGAGTTACTAACTTTCTTCTTATGCTTCTTATGCAGGTATTTGGCCATTACCATGGTTTTGGAATGGCGTGAAAGGGAGCAAGAAGAAGATGATTCCATTGTCGGAAATCATCCGACCACCATTGCCGCTTTATGAGACTGTGGTTTTATGAAATTCTTTCATATCTCAGGTATGAGGGCCCTAGTCAGGTTATTGGAGTACCTTGTGCGTATGTGGGATCCCGACCAGAAATTATTCCATGTAGGGGTCCACACATTATCCTTGGATATCGAGGATATTTACTTCTTGACAGGACTGTCACGGCGTGGGTACCACGCGAGCCTGACTGGTAGCAGAGGTGGTGGGCTGCCCATGAGTGAGTACTATCGCTTGCACTATGTTCCAGAGGCAGAGAGGAGCAAAGGGAAAGTAGCCATTTGGGGAGTGCGGGATTTGACCCTCCGCACTATTTTGTTCACCATTTCTCATATGGCTGGGAGTGTTTCTCCTCACATGGCTCTTCAGAGCTACTTTCAGTATGCCATAGAGTGTACTGAGCCTCGGGTTTTAACTACGTAGACACAGTGCTTCGTAGCATGAAGAGGCAGTTGACAAAATGCAGGCGAGGAAACCTAAATCAATTCGGGTACGGGTCTTTGTTGGTGTCCTTCTTTCTTGAGAGGGTTCCCTTGCTGAGGCTGCAGGTTGAATGGGATTTATCGGCTCCAATAGATCCAAGAATGCTGAGGTGGTGTCATCTCATGGCCCGGCATGTAGCTGGACGAATTATCAAATATAATGATGTCTTCTTCGAATGGTTGCGACCACAGATGTTGATGGTCAATGATTATGCCTACATCGTGTTGGAATTCCGAGGAGATCTGGACTTCGTCCTACCCGAGGGTGCTCAGTGGGGGGTCTTGGTAAGAAGTACACATTTTTTTTCTTTTTAAATGTTTTTGTGAATTTTATCATATGCAAATGTTTTTTATATGTTCGTCCAAGGTCTAAATACAAAATTATTTTTTGATGACACAGACATGGGGCCTTACCGACCTCCTGGTACTTCTCCTATTCAATGAAGAAGAGAGGTGGATTTAGCGCCATGATGGGACGTCAAAGATTATGAAGTGGTGGAACAAAACCTAGAGGGTTTGACAGCAGACATTCCGTACATGCCCCTTGGAGAGGTTCCACGACGTTATCAGCGTCATACAGTAGGAGTGTCAGAGTCCATTGGCCAACTGCTTTGTAGGGTTTCCCGGGAAGTCGTGTGTTACCGTGAACGTCATCCATGATGTCACTTTGTAGAAGCTATGAGTTTCATATTTTGAAATTTTGGTCCTCGGACAGAACTTTTTTGTAAAAACTCTTTTGATCGTTATATATACATACGACTTCTACCAGTTTATCTTGTGTTGTGTGAAAACTGATGTGATTGATTTATAAATGACCCAAATGTCTGTCTAATACATAGTTAGCTAATGCATCAGTTAATGTATTTAGACGTCTAGGAATATGTTGATATTCAATATAATCAAAATAACGTTCCAAGAGGCGAATTCGCAAATACACCCGTAACAAAGTAGGACTTCGAATAGTATAGACATTACTTAACTGTAGTACTACGAGCTGTGAATCGAGTCACACAACCAAATGATGGATTCTGAGCAAGATAACATCAATCAATGTTAAGCCCTAATATTGGCTCATTACCACTTAATTGTGGCATATTAGATTAGTAATGTTATTTTATTTATGTCGGCTTAGGCCATTAGTTGTGATTTAGATTAGTAATGTTATTTTATTTATGTCGACTTTAGGCCATTAAAACCTCCTAGTCTCCTATATATACCAAGGAGACATTTTC
>ML781280.1:16275-40049 GCA_009831015.1 Picea engelmannii | reverse complement strand
GAAGCCATCACTGACACAAGAATTCGCCAACTGAGGAATAGATCCATTTCAGAGTATCTCATTAAATGGAGGAAACTACCAGTTGAAGATTCCACTTGGGAAGATGAGTATTTTATACAGAAGCATCCAGAGTTACTCAAGCGTTTCTGACAACACTTGTCTCAAGGGGAGGGGCATGTTAAGCCCTAATATTGGCTCATTACCACTTAATTGTGGCATATTAGATTAGTAATGTTATTTTATTTATGTAGGCTTAGGCCATTAGTTGTGATTTAGATTAGTAATGTTATTTTATTTATGTCGGCTTTAGGCCATTAAAACCTCCTAGTCTCCTATATATACCAAGGAGACATTTTCATTTTGAATCATGTTGTACTTGAACATTTAAGTGGGGTAAAAGGAGGTTGCCCCCTCGAAGAGGCTTATTATATGATATTATCTCTTTTTCAAGGCGTTGAGTACTTTTCTTGAGGTTTTCCTATGCTATATTGATGTTTGGTTCTTAACAATCAACAATTCGATAATGATGCTATACTCTACAATATTGTTGGTCGCACGGCTGAGACACACGCCTCGTAAGGAGACAAGTTCATTTGTAGGGGCGTAAATTGCCCATGCAGCGGAAGCAAGGTTCTAAGTACTATGACTAGCGCCATCAACGAAGCCAATGTAGGGTAGCAAAGACTCCGACATATGGAAATCAAACACAATGTCACATAAGGGAAGAGACCAAATAACGACAAAAGCAAGCTAAAGTAACACACAAGAAGTATGATACAATAAAAATACAGGTACTCGGGGCATAGGTGATCTTATGCATAGTACTTCTTCAAGTACAACCCATTTCTAGGTTCACTCAAAGGGATACTATCTTAATCTACTAACTCATAAGCCCCTTTGTCCAAAACTCATCTAACGATATAAGGATTTTGCCACATGGCATCGAATTTTCCATCTTGTAGCATATTACGATCTTGTTCATAGAGGAGAACGAGATCTCCTTTAGAGAAAATGTGAGGCTTGACATGTTTGTCATATTGGGCCTTGACACATTTTTTCTAAGCTTCTATGACTAGGGTATCATCACGTCGAGTTTCTTCTAATCGCATAAGATACAATAGATGTTTTTCCTCAACATAAGTGTTTGGTAGGAGTTCAACAACTATTTTTAAAGAGGATATCTCGCATTCAATCGGGAGAATGGCTTCCAAACCATAGACTAACCAAAAAGGTGTAAACCCAGTAGCGGACTTGATGGATGTCCGGTAAGCCCACAATGCCGAAAAAAACACTGTGTGCCAACTTGTTTTGTGAATCCCTATCATTCGTCGGAGCATAGTTATGAGAACTTTGTTAATTGCTTCGACTTGGCCGTTGACTTGTGGGTAATAAGGCGTTGATTTTTCATGGCGAAGACCCAACTTTTTAGTGAGTTCGGACATCATGAAGTTTCTAAAGTGGCTACCATGATCAGTGACAATAGCCTGAGGAACACCAAAATGAGCTATGATGTGATTAAAAATGAATAATGTTGCGGTCTTTCCAGTGTTGTCAAATGTCGGCATCACCTCGACCCATTTTGTAAAGTAATCTACGGCTACAATAATGTATCCATGCCCCTCGGCCGAGTGGGTGTGACATGTCATGAAATCGATGCCCCATTTCACAAAGGGACCAACGAAGACCACAAGGTGAAGAGGAGTGGGATGTGACCGTATTTTATGATTATAGGTCTGGAAAGCATGGCATTTTTGGATGGAGATTATGCAGTCGTTAAATAAAGAAGGCCAAAAATACCTTGCTCGTAAGATCTTCTAGGCAGTAGCATACCCAAACATATGACCACCACAGCCTCTAGAATGGCAGTCATTCAAAGCTTTCTCGGCTTTGTCAAACATTAGGAAGCATCGAAAAATTGAGTCAATCCCCCAACGATAAAGAGTATCCCCGAGGATAATATATTGACGGGCTTGGTAGCGTATTCGATGTCGTTCAGTACTAGATAAAGTTGGCTGGAAATTCTAGGTTTGGAGATATATGATGATATCGCCATACCAAAAATCAATAGAGCTAATGAGGAAAATGGATTCATCAGGTAATGAATCAGCTGCTACGTTTTCCATTTCAGAATAGGGAAAGTCGCATATCAACTCAACAAACACTAAGGACTTCTTGGACTTGGCGTGTTCGAATTCCAAGTCAAACTTTTGGAGTATCACGATCCATTTGGAGTATTTTCCCCCTAGAAATTGACGTGTGAGAATGTGTTGCATAGGGTTGCAGTTAGATATCACTGTAGTCTTGCGAGAGAGGATATAGTGCCAAAAGCATTGGACGGCTTGGACATATGCCAAGGCTAGTTTTTCGACATGTAAATACTTAGTTTCGATAGGCATTAGACTTCGACTCAAGTAATAGATAACATGTTCGTCATTAGTATCATCCTCTTGGATGAGAACCATACTAATGGTGTAATCCGAGGCTGCAAGGTAGAGGAAATAATCGTGACTGTAATCAGGGGGAAAGAGAAGCGGAGCACGTGTTAGGGACAATTTCAAAGCTTCGAAAGCTTTGTTTGCGATGGTATCGCATACAAATTCAAACCCTTTTTTTAGGAGTCGCGTAAATCCATGAGTTATCTCAGCGTAATTTGGGATAAAACAATGAAGAAAGTTTGCTTTCCCATGCAAAATTTGTAACTGACGAAGTGTAGAAGGAGGAGGGAGATTAAGGATCACCTCAACCTTTAAAGGATCTACCCTGATCCCTTGACGCGAAACAATAAAGCCTAGAAGTCGATTGGATTCCACGCAAAAAACAAACTTGTGAGGATTCAAACGTATACGGTAAAACTGACAATGGATGAAAATGGCTCGGAGGTGGGTTGGATGATCGACTCGACGCATTGAGTGAGCGGGTAAATTGTCTAGATATGGTTTCATGATGTGCTTGATATCATGGAAGGCATAAGACATAGCATGTTGAAAATTTGCGCCAACATTCTTGAGACCGAAGGGGAGTTTCTAATAGGCAAAAGTACCCCAAGGACAAATAAAAGCAGTCTTATGTTGATCCTCGGGAACAATGTTGATTTGATTATACCCGGAGAAACCTTCCATCAAAGAGAAGATTTCACTTTCGGCGCAATCATCGACAATCTGATCGACGAAGGGGGTAGGAAAGTTTTCTTTGGGACAAGATTTATTGATATTCCTATAATCAATGCATACACAGATTGTGCCTTGTTTCTTGTCAATTGGGACAAGATTGGAAACCCAGTCAGTAAGGGCCACCGGTTAAATAAAGCCAGCTTTGAGAAGTTTCTCGACTTTGAGCTTGATAGCAACCGCTTTACGTGGGTGAATTGGATGAAGGCGTTGTTGGAAGGGTTTAGCATCGGGGTATGTCTTGATCTCATGTATCAAAATGTCGAGGTCGATACCCGACATTTCTTCGTAGCTCCAGGCGAAGACGTCACAAAACTCTTTGAAAAGGGACATGTAGATGATGATTTCGTCAGGGGAACATGAAGCTCCGATATGCACATTTTTGACAATTCCAGGTTTGATGGATATGTCGAGTGGAATAGTGGCTGAGATATTGCTTAAGTTCCCTTCGAAAAACACATCATGTGTGGACTCAGGAACGGTTGAGATGACGACAACGGTCGACGGGGTCGAGATCCGTTGGTAGTTCTCAATGGTATGTTGCTCAAGGAAGAGGATGGAATGATGATGTCCATCGTCCCAAGGGGTGTCCTCCATGACAGACATGATCATCTCGTATATGGTAAAAATGACACGGAAGGGATTTGAAGATAACTCTCCAAGAGAGGGGGTAGAAGGGGTTACCGATTGAATGGCCTGAAAGGCGGATTCGACCGGACTTAACGACATTTTGTCGCTGTAACGAAGATGATCTCCAGGGTCAGGTACCATCCATGGGTCGTGAGATGCAGGAATTCCATGAATCAAGGTGGAGATCATGTTGATTGAAGCAACAGACGAGCATGGAACATCGGGTGGTGGAATGGGGAAAGTACCCATTAACGAGGAGTCTTTGAGAAGGCCTACACTGATGTTCTCATAACTCGATGGGGTTTTAGCGATGAACGCTACATTTCCAGTACGAGTATCTGAGTTAAAGAAGGCTAATTGGTCAACGGTGACTACCTTCCCTTGATGTGGGAAATGTACCACACGAAAAAGGGTCGACACAACAGTGTGCATGGAATCAATCCAGCTGCGGCCAAGAAGAAGATTGTAATCAAGAGGAGCGTCAAAGAATTCCACTTCGACTTGGACTTTTTTGCCTTCTAACATGATTGACAATGAAGGAAGGACATCGTAGGGCTTAAAACCGGAGCCATTGAAGGCTTTGAGAGTGTTCTGGGATTCATTCAAAGAGGGAGAGCCAATGGATTTCCAGCAAGTAAGAGACATGACACACGTCGAGGCACCCTCTTCGATAACGATTCGACAATTTTTTTTGTCAGAGACAATCACTTGGATTTGGAATGCGAGTTGAGGGGGTAACCTTGGAATGTGATCTTCCAAGTCAAAAATTATTAAATTTGTATCCGTTGGTTCAATTCCACCGATATATTTCAACAGTGCCTTCCGTTGTGTGGGACAACTTTGAAGGACTTTGAGGGCTGACATCGTAGAAGGTGCTTGGGACAGATCTTCAACAATGTTGTAGTTCTGGGCAACATGAGCATGAGGATTGAAAGTCGATTTCCGAACGATGCCCTTTGGGGGGGGGTCAAATAACTATGTCAAGGCTCGGTCGTTCGATATGAAGAGGACCGTTGGTAGGTGGATTCGTAGGAGAGGGTTGTACCAATGAAGGGGGTGGGTCATCAACCTTCTCTTTAGAGGGAGAATAATCTTTGGCTCGAGTGGTGAGTGCAATGTTCTGCTGCTTTGAATCATTAGTACACATCAATACATAGGATGTAGTAGAAGGTGAGGGTTGGTCATGAATGGCCAATTGGATTTGTTGTTGAGATGAGAAGGGTTGGGACAAAATGACCAGAGCAGGTGGTTTTAGGGCTCCTTGAAGGAACTTAGTGACCTCGGCGCATCGTGGACAATCCTTCGTGTAGTGATCATCACCACAGATAAGACAAGGGTATCGAGGTTTGCGCTTATCCCTATCGTCAACAGGTGGAATTTTGGTTCACTCTGCTTGAGAAGTATTTGTGTCCTCCTTATTCTTACCCCTTCCCTTTTTGGATTTGTTTTTACTAGCTGGGGTAGATTGAACCACATTTACCTCAGAAGTCTTTCCGGTGGGAGGGGTAGGAGACGGAGCATTTTGAACATTAGAAGAAGAAGGTTTGGGGTTGGTTCTTGAGGTAGAATGTGGTTGGGTATGGAAAGTGCCAATCACACCATTAGCTACATGAGAAGCAGCTGGAGTAGTGGAAGTGGAAAAAGTGGAAGGACAAGGTGCATCAGGTAGTAAGTCGTAAAGGGTACCCGTTTGTGAGTAAACGAGGTCAAGGTATTGAGCACAACTTATGGCCTGCTCTTCTGTGACCACTCCACCCATGGCGATGTCATGACTGATGTCATTCACAAATGATTTTGTGAACCACTCTGCCAACAATTGATCGGGGAGTTCGAGTTTGATGAGACGTCGTCTCCGTCGCCACTCATGAATGTGATCAGATATATGAGTGGCTTTGTTTTGTTTGAAAGAACTCAAAATCTCAGTCCCCATTTCATAACGGATCGGTAACTGGTAGTGGGTGAGGAAGGCCATATCTAGGGTGTTGAAGTTAGAGAAGAAACCTTGTGGTAATTCTATATACCACTTCGCAGCAGAACCCGTGAGGGTCCGTTGAAAAAGACATAAATTAATAGAGTCATCCATCAATGAGTTGGATGAGCACCAGAGGTGAAAAGTCATGACGTGATTATTTGGGTCCTCTCCTGCTTTTCCGTCGAATTTAGGGATGTCCGATGGTAGCTTGGCTGGTATAGCAGGCCATTGGGGAGAGTGACAAATTGGATCATTTAAAATTCTTGACAAGTCCGGGAAATCCAAAGTGGCCAAGAAGGGTAACTGTCGATTCACATGCGGGTACTGGTGGCTTTGGGGAGGAAGCCCCATTGGAAAAATAGTAGGACCATAAGCAGTCTGCATATAATGTGAAGACCCAGGCAAATTCGGTGGTGGTTGTAGAGGAAATTAGCTCATGGGATTGTATCCTTGAACAGGGACGTGAGTTTGAGGATTCGAGCCCCAAATAGGATTGGATGTACCTGGATATGGTTGGCCTATACTAGGGGGTATAACGGATGCAGATGGAAGTTGTTTCCCCCCAGTCGATTGAGGAGTATGTTGTATCATATGATTCCAATACTGGGTCAAGGATGGAGGTATATTTTGTCCGTAAGGTGGGGTCGATGGGGTTTGTCCTCCAATCAGGGGTTGTGTTCCAATTGGTGGCATTGTTCCAATTGGGGGTTGTGTTCCAATTGGGATTTGCATTCCAATAGGAATTTTCCCACCAAGGGGGGGTTGAGTCAAACCTCCTTGGTGAAATTTTCCACCAGTAGGAATCTAGTAATTTGGTGTAAATGATAGAATAATGCCACTAGGATTAATGCTGCTAGTGGAGGATGAGAAAGGCCCTCCAAAAGGGGGTTGAGGAAGTGTCGGAATGAAACTGGGAAGAGAGAGCCCAAAAGAAGAGGGACCACTAGGAGTACTGGATGGGGTTTGTGTAGGAGTGGGAATGGAAGCATTCAACTCACAGTATCCGGGCGGTAGTGTCAGGGTGACACTAGGCGTGAGCAGTGTGCCAATGGGGTCTTGACTAACTGTGGTAATATCGGTGTGAATACTTGTAGTATCTGTGCAATGGACCATTTCTATAGGGATGATCAAGATGTGGTCAGATCGTGGGGCTTCCGCACCAGGGAAATAATAGGCGGTAGTAAATGGTATTGTGTTTGGGTTAGAGGTTTCAAAGATCGCATGTGAGATGGTGATTTCAATGCCTGATCCTGGACCAAACAGGTCCCGTCTAAAAACGCCCGTAGACCAAAAAGGATCTTGGCCCTCTATTCCCGGAAAGGGTCAAATCGATGATCCAGGAGGCAAAACAACTAAGTCTCCAGAAGAATTCACTCGCATAATTGGTCTCTCAGAATCAGGGTGAAGTCGAAAGTCCTCTCGAGTATTGGTAATTCAGAAATGTTCTAGAGAGTCGGTTCGTTCCACTTGTGGCATGGTAACGTCTTGGACTTCACTCTTTTGAGGAGATCCCTTAGGTGAGCTTCTAGGCAGGGGTTGAGAACCTTCCAGATGCTTTGGAGATAAACCTTTCATTCTACATGAACGACGTGGAGGATCTATTATGAACGAGTTACAAACTTACAAAGAAAATATTATGGTCAACTTGGGTAGAAAAACAACACGCGCTAGTAAACAAAATCTAGGAAACAATACCAAGCAAACAAGACCTTCTAATTACGAAGTCACTAGTTGGTGATGAAATCCAATGTCGCAACAACAAGACGAGAAGGGGCTGGGATAAGGTGGAAAAGTTACGCTGACGACCTACTTAACAGACTCACACCCTGGTGCAAGCTCCCACACATAATCGTGGGTATACCCTCCAAGGAGCCCGAGTGAGTTTGACCAACATCGATTCTAGGTACCATGAAGACTTTCCCCTTCACAGTCACCTTGTGTAAGACCCTAGAAATATAGGTCGCTAAGGTTACCACCGACAACAATAAAGCCTGGGGGGACAGTCGACAGTCCGATCCACACGCAAGGGCAGGGTATCTAGCCCAAAATCAACTCAAGAGGCTTCCACTCATCATTGTGGGTATACCTCCAAGTGACCCTCGTAATACGTGCAATATCTACACCGATATCAATAAAGCAGGGTGAGTAACTCTGTCAATATCAATGCGACCTCAGGTTTGACCCTTGTGTGAGAAGGGCTTCCCAGGACAAAATGTTGTAAATGGAATTTGACACTCCTTAACACAAGATGCTATTGTGTGTTTTGTGCTTTGGAGAGTGTATATCTCTACCTATTCCAAAGTGCTAGCCTAGCTAAATGTTGGTGTAATAGAGCCCTAGAAAAGAGTTACTAGTTAAATTTTACAATTGCACAATGTTATTAAGGGATGTTGTTACTCAAAGGAAATGGATATGAAACTGATGTTGTATGAGACTCTGACCCAACGATGCATAGATAGGAATGAAAAAATATCAATTTTCATTCAATGAATCCTATGTATGGGAGGGAAAGAGAAGTTTTCCGAACCAATCTTGAACTACGATACACAATTTCCTTTAAAATGGAATGTCAACGAATCACGCAATAATGACAATTCTCTATTGTTTCTTTTTCAATAATTTCAACAATTGATTTCCAATATTTTCTAAGACAAAAATGCTTTTGAAAGAAAAACGTTTTTCACTTTTGACAAAGGACCTACACCATGATGGCGAAAGCAAGGAAAACCAAAAACTAATGAACAAGCAATAAATAAAAACCCAAACCAATATTTCAATGGAAACAAAAATGACAAGCAGACAAAGCTAGTCTTTTCAATTGCATGAGAAAAGTAATCTTCCAAATAATGAGCAAATGAGAAAGACAAAGAATCCCAACTTTCAACTG
Source organism: Picea engelmannii (assembly GCA_009831015.1). Lineage (NCBI taxonomy): Eukaryota > Viridiplantae > Streptophyta > Pinopsida > Pinales > Pinaceae > Picea > Picea engelmannii. The sequence goes on along the minus strand of ML781280.1, from coordinate 31,393 downwards.
ATCGCCGGTTCTTAACCAAACAAGCACTCAGACTCCAAAATCAGAGAGTATATCTTTGCCAAGAAAAGTCAAGAGATGAGAGTCGAGAAAAAGATGGACAGGAAGAGCCTTTGATTTCCTAAGACTGATCGTGCACAAAATTTGAATACAAGAAAACATCAACCAATGGTCCAAGAAGTTCTTTTCAAGAACCTATATTGATCTGGGTAGCTGAACATGCAAAAATCTTAAATCCAAAATTTTGAAAAGAGGGTTTGCAGGCTATCAGTGTTACACAGTGCGAGAATGGGTCATTCTCGTAGGCTAGCTTTGAGCAAAGTGCAAGAACCTCGCACTGGACCTAAAAGCAAAGTGTGAACTCAAAGTATTCTCGTAGGCCACTGTGGGGTTCAGTGTGAGAATGTCTGAAACTAAGCAAATTTTTGGAAAACGACAAAACATTTGAAGGGACTTCTAGACCTAGAGTGTCTATCGGGGTGTCCTAAAGACTCAGAGATTGATAGAAATGGAGAAGGGTAAGGCAAGAGAAAATGGCCAAGGAAAAACACCAAAAACCACAAAGAAAACGGGTTGCATCCCTAGTGGAGTCGCCAATTTTGTTGTCGGACTAATCGGTAGGTGCATACACTAACAGATCTCCCTAGATCCACCTGGATCTAGAACAAAACAGGATAGGACATGACTATTTCCCAAAGTTATGACCATTGAATTAGCTAGTAGGGAGGAACACGTGACATACCTTTGTATCACTTCCTATGGTCTCTGTTGCTCCCACTTCGCTCCAGTGCTCTCGTGAGGTCAAGACCAAGACAACACAAACCAATCAAAGTGAAGATAGCAAAATATATTCAATCGTCAACTTATATGTATGATCAAGGAATTACACAATAAAGTAAGAATGACTTTATGGGAAAAGGACATGTCACTGTATCATATTAATCGAAAGTAGAAGATACAAACTGATCGCCTTGATGTCGCAAGCTTCCTTTTGGTGGCTCTTGATTCCAACACACACACTTGCTTGATCCTTGTATGAAGAAGATCCAATTTCTCTTGATAGACTTGCTAGAGTCTCCAAGCTCCTGTTCAAGCTAGGTCCTTCACACAATTCCTTCACCAATTCTCCAATTAATCTTGCTTAACCTTTTCCATGAGAATCCCATCAATATATAGGAGAGGATGAGATGGTTACTTGGATGAGAATGATCCCACAATATCAAGGAAACCAGTCAAATGATAACCATTCGAATGCCAACCCATTCTCTAGAAGATTCCCTTCTAGAACCATCGAGACTTCATCTTTTTCCAAGCTTGAGAACAAGTTCGCACCCTCACTATGTAGCACAGTGCGAGAAGTTCGCACCCTAGCTGAAGGCAGCCTGTGAGAATGGATCATTCTCACACCCTAGGATATAAGCAACATGTGAACTCTCTTCAAAAATATGTTTTCTAGGAAGAGATGAATGTCACTTTTCTCAGGAGAAAGTTCTTATTTGGAGCCCGAGTACACCATCATCAATACACCATCAAGATGACCAAAATCATGGGTAACACCCAACCACGAAGGGAGAGAAAAATTCCTTCCGACCCATTTGAGAGGAGGATAGGGAACTTCTAGTGATATATATCTCATGATTTTCTGATGGGTAAAACACCCATATCATGCAAGTTCATCAGTTTTCATTGCATGGGGATTTTGGCATCCATCTAGGGTTCTGATAGTGTAGTAGAGGGAAAAATTCCCATATATGAGGTAGGGGAAGTGTGCTAGGGATTAGGGAAAACCATATGATATAGATCTCAACCCATTCCAACAAGTATTTCCACCAGGGTGAACTTTACAATATTTTGCAGTAGTTTTGCAACACATTTTTGGTTGCATGCAGTGTTTCCTCCCATGCATGCAGTGGATGTACCTTGTAGATATCATATCCATCCATATATCTCCATTATTGGTATTTTTGAGGATCTTATTTTGTATTCCAATTAATATCGACCTCTATTAAGGTCTAGTTGAAGATATTTGTTTTAATTTCCGCATATTACCTTATATTGTGAGTTATTTTTCTTAATAAAATTATTGAGTTGGTTATGGTTCCAAATCTATTTGCATGCACTGTATAAAACTATTAAACACAACAAAAAATATCCAGAAACATTTTGAAATGCATCCAGAAACCCCATCTCATCATATCTACAGTCACAAACCCCAGATTTAGCAGTTGATATCACGATCTGGGGATACAGACAAATTGGTTGTCATTGATGTCAACCCTTAAAGAAATATGGTATTCCTAAAGGTATGGTTGTGGAACCTACAATTGATCAAGAAAAAATGTCATGAAGGATGGTGTAAATGCAAGAAACTCACTCATGGATGGATAGTCCTCATCATGTCATTTCTGGTGATAGGTGGTACACCATGTAGTTCTTCACAGTTGAATATTTATGGCCTTGTGTATTTAGAAGCCCCGAAGAATGGTCAAGAAGCCGCTAGTTGGTTACAAGTATTTAATGAAATCATAAATTCGTTGTAAAAACAAATTTAAAAAGCGCCTAAGATTAAGGAAAGAACTTACCCAACAAAATTATAAATACACCTCAAGGAGTCATTCACAAGTACATTCACTCACTTATTCTATTGAATATATTCTAGTGAACTAGTGATTTATTTGGAAAGTTTGCGACGATGAAATATGAGGTAGTGATAAGTAAGAAGTGTGGGAGTTTCGGGGTTCCAGAGGAGAGCGAAATTTTATGAGTAAACCCTAGTTTGGTTGACCCCCGCGGGTCAAACCACTAATGTCCTGCGAGACATCCTTGTAGGTTTCATATTGCCTGTCACGCAAGGCCCTGCATGACATTGTGTCTTAATCCCATGAGGAAAATAATTGTTCGGGGGAAATTCTTGTACCAGGTCCCCAAGGTTAGAGGAAATCTTATAGGTCATCACTACTGTGTATCAGGTCAGCTATAAACGTATAAGTATTCTTATGTGCTTGTTTTTTATGTGTATGGTTGAGGTATATACTTGATTTATGGTGGCATAAGCATGAGGCACATGCTTTGGTTCTTTGAGGCACTTCATTTATGACATGGTATAGATTTATGTTATGATATATGGTATAGGTTCTATACATGGTTGATGCTCTAGTACATGGTATATGATTTTATACATGATTAGCTACTCATCATTGATGTTATGGTATCTACATTTGGCATACCTTATGGTACATGATTGATGCTTGTTATACTACATAAGTTGGTACACAATTGATGGATGACATGGTACAAGATTTGGTATAGCACATGTTGATGGTACAAGTTATAGGTTCATGATACAGTGATAGTGACAGGTCGATGTGATAGGGTACAGGTTGATGTGATAGTGAAAAAGACAGTGACAATGGCAGTTATTGTGGTAGTGATCGTTGGTCTACATTTATATTTGAGGGTTGGAGAATGGGGCAAGGAAAGGGGGTCGTATCCTCCTTCTAGTTGGTGTGGGAGAACAAGGGGAGTTGGAGCTTCCTTCAGGTTTGATCTTGAGAATCAGGGGGTTGTAGCCTCATTCTGGTTGGAGCCAGAGAATTCAGAGAGTTGTTGATTCATTTAGGTTCAAGCCTATAAATAGGGTGTCATAGCCTCCTTCCAGTTGTAGCTGGAGAATTGGGAAGTTGGTGCTTCCAATGAATGTATTCTTTTGATATATAAGAAAATAATTCTATGGTTTTCTCCCATTTGGGTTTCTAGTAAATTCTGGTGTACTCTGTTTTTGTGGATGTCTATTATGCTCTGTTGATTTATATTGCTCATGATATATTGTTGATGATGCTAATGATTACATATTGTGGTTAAAAGTGATAATAAATTTCTCATACTAATTCACCCCCCCTTTCAGTATTCCAACATCTCTCTCTCTCTCTCTCTCTCTTGGACATAGTCTTTACTGATTGGCCAACCCATTACATTCCCTAAGGCTTACATATTTTAAAGATGTAATATGAACTATAAATTAGTTCATATCCTATTCAGAATCCTTAAAAATATACAAAGGATTTCTTAGATCCACAATTGACAACCACTTAGTCAAATAACTCACCATTATCTAGATTCTCCTAGAATTCACTAAAACATAGAAATTAAAATAAATTAAAATTTGGGAACCCACTCCCTCAATAAATTTCAAGAACTTCCCAGGTCTTCCTGAAAATATGAATTTTTTGATGGGAATGTTCATGCATCAGAGTCCCAAGTAACAAAATATTCATAATCTCTTGATCATGAGTCTTCCACTTGCTATAGTTATCTTGGACTCCAAACTTCACGTTGTTGCAGTCAACTTGTCCTGTTGCAATCTTTCCTTGATGTTGTCCTCCAACTTCCAGGATCCCAAATATTACCTTATTGTTTCCCTTGGATGAATGTATCATTTATCTAAGTCTTCCTACACTTCTGAATTTCCTCCATAAATTTCCACAATCCATCTACCTCAATGCCCATTTCAACTTTTTTTGGTACATTTTATTGCTGCAAACTTGTTGTTGTACCTTTATAAAAATAAATTGTATGATCGTGTCTACCATATTTATGCGTCTTTCCTTTCCTCGGGTTTCTAAAACAACATACTCATTGTGATATTCAACTTCATGAGGGTAAACTTCATTCATTAAAACATATATTTTCCCATGCATAATAAACTCCTTTACTTGAGACATTACCCCAACAATTCCTAGTTTCATGAGAGTTGTACTCCACTATGTTTTAAGCGTTCCTTCATAAATAGTTAAGACAATTGATTTCCTTCTCCTTTATTCATACTCTTCTTTTGAATTCCCTTGATGCTTTATGAAATATTGTCTATTTCCATCTCCAAAATTCCCATATGTATCTGCAAATGCACACAAAATAAACACATTAAAGAAAACATTGTGTTTCCTAGGCTCTTGGAACCCATTTTTAACCATAAGCATGAATGCTATTGTAATGTATTTGTCTTGTTGGTTATCCATTCCATGTGCATTAATTTATTCCAAAATTTCATGTCTTCCTGCACAACATGTTGGATACTTTTATTGTTGTTCTTCAAGACATCACCTTGTTCTATATCCTTTTCTATGCATACATATTCACATAAAGAATTATCTACAAAAACATCAAGTCTATTGGTTTTCTCAAACATATCTTCCTTCCTATGATTTATGTTTGCAATCTCTTTAATATATGCAAACAAACCATTAATTTGGAAAGCTAAAAACTCGTTTCCTTCTCTTGATTTATTGAGCACATCCTTCTTGTTAGGAATTCTTGAATATTCTACATAGACGAGTTGAAAGATGAGATACATGGGGAAGTCTTCTTCACCAAGATAGATCTTCACTCTGGTTACCATCAGATCAACATGGGAGAGCAAGATATTGAGAATACAACTTTTAGATGCCATTTTGGCCATTTCGAGTTCTTGGTCATGCCCTTCGGGTTGACCAACGCACCAATGACCTTCCATTCTTGCATGAACCACATTTTCAGGGGACAGTTGCAGAAGTATATTTTGGTCTTCTTTGTAGAAATTTTCAATACAATTAATGTATTTCTTGCGATTCTCCTGATCTAACAATTATATGCAAAATACATAATCGCTTCTACTATTATTCTTGCAGAAATTAAACCATGATCACAAAGTGAAATATCAAGAACACATAACACATAAGTTTTTTCGGGAAAGCATAAAGCTAAAAAACCCACTATCATATATTATGTATATCATGGATCATGAAACAATCTCATACAAAACTCTAATCCAATATCTCACGGTAAAATACAATTGTCTCACACTGTCATACAAAAATAAACAAATACATGTGCTAATACTCTGCCTCCAGATAGCCTGCCTCCTCTACACAATCCCTGCAATAGAATTCTCACAATGAATTCAGATTGCCTAGTTTTCACATGCTCATGAGAATATCCACTGCATGTGTGATTGCATTAGTGCACTTCACTCAAATCACAACTGATAGCCAAACTTTCCCTTTCACCTGTTATCTCAACTGGGTCTCCACTAAATCTGACATGCATGTAGTTAAGCGTGGTGAATCTTTAGTTGCACGTGAGTTCACTGATTGTGAATTAATTAATAATTAATTCACTAAACTCTCACTAGTGTAAGTTTAGTTACAACTAGTACAACTGGTCTTAACTCACTTAACTGAGTTAAACTACTTCACAACTCTCATAACTACACTTATAACTCTGTTACAACTTCAAGTTACCTCCATGTCTTACCAATCAACCTTTGAACTCGAATTTCCCATAGTTAACTAATTTTCCATTTCAGTTAATTATTTCAAGTAATTATGAGATAATAGATTAATATTTATTGTCCAATTTATTTAATGGAAAAGTAAATTAGACACGTGTTTCTTGTTGACTTTTCAACACTCACTCTCAACAAGAAAGGGATTATCCTTCACCCCAATCCTGTCTCTATGGTATTCGAATTTGCTCTTGGTGAGTGCCTTCGTCAGAATGTCTGCATCCTGATCTTCCGTAGGAATGTATTGAAGAAACATGATCTTCTGCTGCACACAATATCTGAGATGATGATACCAGATATCTATATGCTTAGATCCATCATGAAACATAGGATTAATCGAGAGTTTAATGCAACTCTGATTATCACAATGAATCACTGTCGGATCTAAATGAGTACCAAACAAACCAACCAAGATCTTCCTCATCCAGATAGCCTCACATGTAGCTTGACTCCCTGCCATGTATTCTGCTTCCGATGAACTAAGTGCCATGGATCTTTTTTTCCTGTTGTACCAAGAAACAACTATATATCTGATACTAAAGATCCCCCCTGATGTGTTATTTCTGTCCATTGGGCTGTCCGCCCAATCTGCATCCGTGAAGCCATGAAACTTCACCTCATCCGTCTGTCTGTACCGTAATCCATACTCAGATGTTCCCTTTAGATATCTCAGGACATGCTTACCCACCTTCCAAAAGAGTTTGGTAGGCTTAACCATTGCTTGACTTAGTTGGTTAACCGCATAGCAAATGTCCAGTCTCATGTTCACTAAATACATTAGCGAACCCACTAACTGTCAATAGACAGTAGCATCCACTACTTCTCCAGAAGTAGAATCCTCTTTCCTCCAGTTTCCTAGGAGAGGAGTATCCATGGGTTTGCAGCCCTTTACCCAGTATCTCCCTTGCATACTTTCCTTGAGACACAAAAAGTTCACTATCTCGCTGCCATATTTCCAATCCAAGAAAATAATGAAGAAGGCCCAAATCCTTCATATCGAACTCCTTTGCAAGGTCCTCCTTGAATGATTGTATCAACTGCTCATCACCAGTTAGTATTAAATCATCAACATAAAGAACAATGATTAAAATCTTACCCTCCACCACAATTTGGTATAGGTTTGCATCCGCTTCACTTTTGGTGAAGCCCAATCCAGTGAAATAGTTGTCTATCTAAGTGTACCAAGCACAGGGTGCTTGCTTCAGCCCATATCTTGAGTCTGCACACATGTGACTTCCCATCAAAGGTCTCAAAACCTTCTGGTTGTTCAATTTACACTTATTCCTCAATAATCCCATTGAGAAATGCAGTCTTTACATCCATCTGATGAATGCACCAACCCATTTGCGCTGAGAGTGCAAGGATGGATCTTATGGAAGAGTACCTTATGACAGGTTCAAAGGTATCATCATAATCTATCCCCTTGATCTGTGAGAATCCTAAGGCCACAAACCCGGCCTTTTATTTATTCACACTCCCATTAGTATCTTGCTTTACCTTGTAGATCCATCTCGAACCTACCACTGATTTGTCAACCGGTCTTGGGACAATTTTCCATGCACTGTTTTTGATAATGGATTCATACTCCTCTACCATAGCATCTACCCATCTGGGATCTTGCACTACTTCCTAAAAGGAAGATGGTTCAGTCACAATACGTTTACTCATAAGAGCCATGTATCCAGTAAATCAATCAGGAGACTATCTCTGTCTGTGCTGTGAAGTAGGGGCTCCTACATTCTGTGCAACATCTAGTCTCAATCTGTCATCTTCCATGGTGTGCTTTCTTCCATTTCTAATGGATGGCTCTGCATGAGTGGTTTCCTCCACTCCATGAACCTCTTCATGTGACTGATCCACATCTTGAGACTCATCTTTGGTAACTATCGGTTCCTCTTCTACATGCAAGTCTAGCTCCCTCTCAAGCGACAACCGCATGGCTTTCCCCTCATCAAATTTTATATCCCATCACATAATAATCATCTTACTGTTCGGAAAATACACATGATAATTATGGGGTGTTTCTGTGTACCCCAAAAATATCCCAACTTCAACAGTCGGTTCCAGCTTCTTCCTAGCATCCTTGGTTACATGCACATAAACAGATGAGCCAAAAATCTTAAAATGGGAAACATCAGGTTTCTTACCAGTGAAAGCTTCTTCAGGCGTACTCATGCCAAGTACTCTATGAGGACAATGGTTCAACACATAAACCGCAGTGTTTCATGCTTCTGCCTACAATTGCATTGGTAGGCCCTGATCATGCAACATCGCTCGTGTTGCACCCACGATCGTTCTGTTCTTCCTCTCCACGACCCCATTTTGTTGTGGGTTATGAGACGCTATGAGTTCTCTTTGAATTCCTTCTTTGCTGCAGAAGTATTTGAATTCGTTAGAGATGTATTCTCTACCATTATCTCTCCTTAGAGATTTCACTTGCTTCCTTGACTCTTTCTCCACCAATGCTTTAAACTCACAGAACTTTGAGAATGTTTGATCCTTCTTCTGCATGAATAAAATCCAACATTTACGAGAAAATTCATCAACAAAAATAACATAATACCTATGTTTTGTTGTTGAAGCAACCGAGAATGGTCCACACACGTTTGTGTGAATTATCTCCAGGATCACAGAAGCACGGTTCTCCTTTTCATGAAAGGTGGACTTTACATACTTCCCCATGGTGCAACCCTTGCACTAGTATAACTGAGAAAGTGCTCCCATTGGAAGTCCAATAGATATTTGCTGCATGATCTTCAAGGATCCATGATGAAGATGGCCTAATCTCCTGTGCCATAATTCGCCCTCATCCCGGCTCACCACTTTTTCTGCCTTGCTCATCATGGCAGTGCAGCCATATACTTCCAGCATATAGAGATTCTTAGCTCTAATCCCTATCTTCTTAACTTGACCCATTGCTTTATGTCGCGGGAATGCTTTTACACCGCTAAAAACAATGTCATAGACTTTGTCCTCCAACATTGCGACTGAGACCATGTTTTTCTTCAGACCTGGAACATGCATAACATTTTTTAATTGAAATGGTTTACCTAACTCCCTCTGAAAGGTAATGGTACCAATTCCAGTCGCACTGTATCATCCATCATCACCCATCTCAATATGCATTCTAAGATCTTTCTCCTCCAAGTCACTGAAAGACTCTCTATCTCCCGTCATGTGGAAGGAAGCTCCACTATCCAAATACCACACCGATCCCGATGCACTTGATGCCATGCATGCAATCAAAGAGAAGTCAAGTTCAAATTGTGAGGCAAGGGCCTCACCAGTTGCATCTCCAACAACCTTCTTGTTCTTCCTCTTTTGCAGACAGTTAGTAGCGATATGCCCATGTTCATGACAGTGAAAACACTTCACTTTGGACAAATCCAACTTCTTGACTTTAGACTCAAAATTTGAATGGAATTTCTTCCCCTTTCCTTTCCTTTCCTTAGTAGCCAAAGCACAATCCTCTTCATCATCATGCTTTGATGAAGATCCATCTCTGGTGTTCTGCCTGAACTCCTCCTGCACTAGATCCGACCATAGTCATTCCCAATCTGGCAATTTTCCCCTTCCATTGATAGAGTCTTGATAATTGTGCCAACTCTTGGGAAGTCCTAGGAGTTCCAAGCTCACCAAATCATCATCAGCTACTGTTATTCCCACACTCCCTATCTCATCCCGACATTGGAAAAACTTCGTGAGATATTTTGGAATGGAGTCGCCCTTTTCCATCTTGATATTCCTAAATTTATCTTTGAGCGCCAATTTCCTATGGTCGATGTTGTTTTGGAACAGATCCATCAAAACCTTCCACATTGCATGTGGTGTGGTTTTCCCATGAAGAATTGAGACAATGTGGTCTCATACTCCCTCCAACAAGATCCTCCTCACCTTTGCCACTTTCTTTTTCCATGCATCAAGATTTGCAGTGTATGTAGCAATTGGCTTAGGAACATCTCTGTCAATGAATTCCTTCAAGCCATTGTCTTTGAGTACTACCTCCATCATGTCCTTCCAAGAAATGTAGTTTGATCTGCCCTCGAGTGCATACTCCAACCTCAAGCCATTGAAATCCATTTCGATCTTGAATCAACTGTAGCACCAAGAAAGTCATTCTGCAAATTTGAATTTTATCCAACCACAAACTCAACTACTGCAATCCTTCTTGTCCTGGGAGGTTCGCACCTGACCAGTTACTAGCCCGAGGGAAGTTCACACCTCATCTGTGTATGGCTTGCGAACTTTTTTTGAGGGATTTAGCATTGTAATGCACAGTGGGGTGAGGTAGGTTTGCACCTCTCCTTTGAGCAGCCTGCGAGAATCCTAAGGAGGTTCACATATCTCCTTTGAGTAGGGTGCAATAATTTCTTCTCTTAGAAATGTTTGTAGTTTTCAGTACTAAGGTTCGCACCCTGCCAGAGATGGGACCTGCAAAAATACTATTATTTTCACACCTCACTTCCGTGGTTCCGTGTCTCTGATACCATGTAGAAATTTTCAATACAATTAATGTATTTCCTGTGATTCTCCTGATCTAACAATTATATGCCACTGTGAAATACATAATCGCTTCTACTATTATTCTTGCGTAAATTAAACCACGATCACAAAGTGAAATATCAAGAACACATAACACATAATTTTTTTCGGGAAAGCATAAAGCTAAAAACCCCACTATCATATATTATGTATATCATGGATCATGAAACAATCTCATACAAAACTCTAATCCAAGAGCTCTCAGTACAATACAATCATCTCACACTGTCATACAAAAATCAACAAATACATCTGCTAATACTTTGCCTCCAGACAGTTTGCCTCCTTTGCACAATCCCTGCAACAGAATTCTCACAATGAATTAGAATTGCCAAGTCTATACATGCTCATGAGCATATCCACTGCATGTGTGATTGCATGAGTGCACTTCACTCAAATCACAACTGATAGCCAAACTGTCCCTTTCACCTGTTATCTCAACTAGGTCTCCACTGAATCTGACATGCATGTAGTTAACCATGGTGAATCTTCAGTTGCATGTGAGTTCACTGATTGTGAATTAATTAATAATTAATTCACTGAACTCTCACTAGTGTAAATTCAGTTACAACTAGTACAACTGGGCTTAACTCACTTAACTGAGTTAAACTACTTCACAACTCTCATAACTACACTTATAACTCTGTTACAACTTCAAGTCACCTCCATGTCTTACCAATCAACCTTTGAACTCGAATTTCCCATAGTTAACTGATTTTCCATTTCAGTTAATTATTTCAAGTAATTATGAGATAATATATTAATATGTATTGTCCAATTTATTTAAGGGAAAAGTAAATTAGACACGTGTTTCTTGTTGACTTTTCAACATTCTTTGACAACATCACAACATAGAGTAGGACTTAGGAAGAGCATCTAGCACAATTAGATTATTTTTTGAGCATTATGTAATCACAATCCTTATATGCCAAAGAATCCAAGTGTGAGTTAGGAATGAGAGAGATTATGTACTTAGGCCACATTATCAGTGAGCAAGGGGTGCAAGTACATCGGGAAAAGATCAGGGTCATTCTGGATTTTCTAACACCTAAGAACATCACAGAGTTGAGGGGATTCTTTGGGTTATGCAGTTACTACAAGAGGTTTGTGAAAGGGTTCTCACAGTTGGGGCACCGCTCACTAATTTGACAAAGATATGGGATTTCCACTGGACCGAGGCATCACAATGCAATTTTGAGAAAATGAAAGAGGTTTGAGCACATGCCCAGTTCTAGCACTTCTCAATTTTCACAACCCTTTGTCTTGGAGTGCGATGCATCAGGAGAGGGTATTGGAGCAATATTGATGAAGGGAGGTCACCCCATAGTCTTGAGAGCAGGAAGATCAGGGAGTCAGAGAGGCTCTATCCTATCTACAAAAAATAAATTATGGCTATCATGCACACCCTAACAATGATCTATGGTGAAAACCAATAACAATAGCTTGAAGTATTTCTTAGATCAGAAAGAGCTTAGTGAGAGATGACATGAATGGGTTTCGAAGGTCCAAGGATTTGACTTTTACATTGAGTATGTTAAAGGAAAGAGGAATGGCATAGAAGATGCCTTATCCATGAGGTCAATGATTTGTCCGTTGATGGACATATCTACGGATTGGAAGGCACAATTGCTGGTAGAATACTCCAAAAACAAATTCACTTTTGAGGTGATGGATGGGAAAGTGGTAGATGAGAGATACCGAGTAATGGATGATGTCATCTTCTACAAGGACATGATCTACTTAGTTCCATAATCTACACTGAAGGAAAATATTCTAAACTACAGTCACAATTCTCCATTAGCAGGAAATCAGAGGTACTTCAAAACGTATAGGTAGATCAGGGATAGATTCTCATGGATGGGTCTCAAGGATGATGTACTGAGACACGTCTGAGAGTGTATGACTTTTCATTAGAACAAGTACAAGAAAAAACACCCGGTAGGGCTACTTCAGCCTCTACACATTCCAGAGTAGAAATGGGAGAGCATCTCCATGGACTTCATCATAGGACTACCTAGGGTACAAAGGAGGGACTGTATTTTTGTGGTGGTTGATAGACTGACCAAGTTTGTGCATTTTTTTGCGACACCCACTGAGTATAAATCCACCCAAGTGGAAAATTTATTATTCAGAGAGGTCTTTAGACTGCACAGGTTGCCCAGGTAGATAGTCAGCGGTAGATATGGGTGCTTCATTAGTTCATTTTGGTAGGCGTTGTTCAGGATGGTGGGCACCGAGTTGGATACAAGTACCAGTTACCATCCACAAACAAACGTACATACATAGATAGTCAATAAATGGGTGAAAGGGTACCTGCAGAAATATGTAGGGGGACAACAATGCACGTGGGTAAAGTGGATCCATATGGGTGAGTAATTCTATAACACGACATATCAAATGTACATCGGGATGACGCCATTCAGAGCCTTGTATGGGAACGACGCACCCTCATTCATGGAGACATTGTTTGGGGATAGCAGGGCTCCCAGAGCCAAAGCTTGGATAGAGGAGAGTCAGGATATTCTCAAAATATTGAAGGAATATCTACAGATAGCACATAATCAACAAAAGGTATATGTAGAATGACATAGAGTAGAGTGCATCTTTGAGATGGGGGATTTGGTAATTCTGAGATTACATCCATATAGATAGTATTCTTTGAAGAAAAGTGGAGTAGAAAAAATGAAACCCAGGTTCTATGAACCTTCCTGTATCGCTCAGAGAATCAGTGAGGTGTCATATTAGATAGAGCTACCAAAGGGTAGTAATATCCACAATGTGTTCCACATTTCCTGCCTCAAGAAGGAAGTGGAACAACAGGTTACTACTTCGGAGGATTTTCCACCATTGGATGAGGAGGGTAAGTTGGATTTGGTGCCAGAGGAGGTTTTGGAGAATAGGGAGTATAGGTTGAGGAGTCTGATTATCAGGGAGTTCCTAGTCAGATGGAGGGTACTTACAGTGTAGGATGCTACATGGGAGAGATATCACATCCTACAACACCCTAGCTTGATGCTTCTTGAGGATAAGTAATTTTTGGAAGGGAGGACTGTAATTATGTCCCTTTCCCATTGATGACTCTAGGAGGAGTGACTGAGTACCTTATACTAGTTCCCATAGGCTATAGTCAGAAGAAAATGGAAAACAAAAACAATTTAATGTCATGTACAAGAAAAGCCTAAGTTGAAAGTGACATTAAGGGATTATTAAATCAAAACTTAGGGAAAAGCCACTTAATGAATACAGTGAACAAGAAATTATATGAGGAGGGATATAAAAGGCTAAAACTTGACTTAGTTCCTTATTATGCAGGTAATGAATTGGAAATTAGAACCCAGAGAGGAGTTAGGCGACCTCCTTCTTGTTTTGTGGATTTCTAGACAAAACCACCACCATTGATAGATTTCAGTGTTGAGAGACACATTCTAGTATGTCAGGAGGACCACAAAGGTTCTTCATTAAGCTACATGTTCAGGTTATAGTAGTAGAGAGATCTAGCACAAGTCAGTGCGCAGATATTACAGTTGTGGCATGAGGTTTTGGGGAGGATTTATCAGTAGTTAGGGGTCGTCAGGCCCAACTAGACAAGGAGAGAAAAATTCCTTCTGACCCATTTGAGAGGAGGATAGAGCACTTTTAGTTACATAGATATCATTATTTTATGATGGGTAAAACACCCAGATCGTGCAAGTTCATCAGTTTTCATTGCATGGGGTTTTTGGCATCCATCGAGGGTTTCGAAAATGTAGTAGAGGGATAGCTTCCCATATCTGAGGTAGGGAGAGTGTGATAGGTAGTAGGAAAACCCATATGAGATATATCTCAATCCGTTCCAACAAGTATTTCCACTAGGGTGAACTTTCCAATATTTTGCAGTAGTTTTGCAACACATTTTTGGTTGCATGCAACATTTCCTCCCATGCATGCAGTGAATCTACCTTGTTGTAACAGACCGCCTCGTTACGTCAGCTACTCCAGTGCCAGGTGCAATTTTTTTTTTTTTTTTGGAGTGTGTGTGTGTGCATTTACGAGTAAACGACCAGGACGAACATCAGAACATGACCAAGACGCACGATACGTAATCACATGCATAAAAGAAGATCACACGACAAGTGAACTGACTGCTAAATTACGACTGACCACCCGCCCGTCCTACCCTGCAAGGTTAGGACCTCCAAGACACAGAGTCAACGCTCAAGCCCGGTTTCCCATCGTCTTTAACCATTTAAGGTCTCAGGGCTGGCGACTGTTCTGATGAAC
>ML781280.1:0-16175 GCA_009831015.1 Picea engelmannii | reverse complement strand
TGGGAAAGAAACATATTACTGTATCATATTAAATGTGAAAGAGAGATTACAACCATTGCCTTGATGTCGTAAGGTCCCTTCCAACTGTCCTTCGTTCCCCACACACTTTGACTCCAAGAATTTTGAGACCGTAGATCTGATAGTTGCTCACAATCTATCTTGACAAAGAAAATCTCAAAGCCACTCTAATCAAGCTAATAATTCCAAGCCAAAGAACTATAACCATGAACCATGAACCCCTTCTCCATGAGAATTCCTCTCCTTTTATAAGCTGAAGAATATAAGGTAAGGAGGTTAGGATGATCCCACTAAATCATGAAAGCAAGTAAGATCCAAACCATTCGGATGCCACCTCACCATAGAAGCTTCTCCTTCTAGAAATTTCGAGAAACCGTACGTTTTTCCCACGTGCTGGAATGTTCGCACCCTAGCTATAGAGAAACTTGCGAACTATTCACACCCTGGCTATAGTGCAACCTGCGAGAATTGATCATTCTCGCACCCTGCCTATATAGCAACCTGCGAACATTCCTTTTTATAAGGTTTTTACATAGGAAAATGCAACTTTTTTCCTCAGGAAAAGTTCTTCTTCCTTCTCTCTTCAGGAACTCAGGCCACTGTGACCCCTCTAAAAGCAATAGATAGGTTTACATCATTAACGATCATAGGGATGACGAAAATAATGTGTAACAGGGTTGTATCCTCCTTCTGGTTGGAGCCAGAGAATTCAGGGATTTGTAGCTTCCTTTAGGTTGGAGTCTGTAAATAGGGTGTTGTAGCCTCCTTCCATTTGTAGCCAGAGAATTGGGAAGTTGGTGCTTCCAATGAATGTATTTTTTTGATATATAAGAAAAGAATTCTATGGTTTTCTCCCATTTGGGTTTCTAGTAAATTCTAGTGTACTGTATTTTTGTGGATGTCTATTATTCTCTGTTGATTTATATTTCTCTTGATATATTGATGATATATTGTTGATGATGCTAATGATTACATATAGTGCTTAAAAGTGATAATAAAGTGCTCATACTAATTCAACCCCCTCTCAGTATTCCAACATCTCTCTCTCTCTTGGACATATTCCTTACTGATTGGCCAACCCCTTACATTCCCTAAGGCTTACATATTTAAATATATAATATGAACTATAAATTAGTTCATATCCTATTCAGACTCCTTAAAAATCTACAAAGGATTTCTCGGATCTAAAATATCCTCACTCATCCCTAAAATCTCTTTCAAGCCTCAAAATATGCTAGCAATACATACTCATTATCGTGACAACCACTTATTCAAATAACTCACCATTATCTAGATTCTCCTAGAACTCACTAAAACATAGAAATTAGAATAAATTAAAATTATGGAACCCACTCCCTTAGTAAATTTCAAGAACTTCCTAGGTCTTCTTGAAAATATGAATTTGTTGATGGGAACGCTCCTGCATCAGACTCCCAAGGAACCAAATATTCAGGATATCTTGATCATGAGTCTTCCACTTGCTAGAGTTATCTTGGATTCCAAACTTCATGTTGTTGTAGTCAACTTGTCCTATTGCAATGTTTCCTCGTTGGTGTCCTCCAACTTCCAGGATCCCAAATATTACCATGTTGTTTCCCTTGGCTGAATGTATCATTTATCTGAGTCTTCCTACACTTCTGAATTTCCTCCATAATTTGCCACAATCCATCTACCTCAATGTCCATTTCATCATTTTCCTGATACATGTTATTGTTGCAAGCTTGTTGTTGTACCTTTATACAAATAAATTTTATGATCATGTCTACCATCTTTATGCTTCTTTCCATTCCCCAGGTTTCTAAAAAAACATACTCACTGTGATATTCAACTTCTTGAGGGTAAAATTCATTCATTAAAACATATATTTTCCCATGCATACTAAACTCCGTGACTTGAGACATTACTCCAACAATGCCTAGTTTCATGAGAGTTATGATCCACTATGTTTTAAACATTCCTTCATAAATAGTTAAGACAATCGATTGAATTCTCCTTTCTTCACACTATTCTTCTGAATTCCCTTGCTTCTTTATGAAATATTGCATGTTTCTATCTACAAAATTCCCATATCTATCTGCATCTAGACACAAAATAAACACATTAAAGAAAACATTATGTTTCCTAGGCTCTTGGAACCCATTTTTAACCATAAACATGATTGCTATTGTAATTTCTTTGTATTTTTGGTTATCCATTCCATGTGCATTAATTTCTTCCAGAATTCTCTATTTTCCTGCACAACTTGTTGGATACTTTTACTCTTGTTCTTCAAGACATCACCTTGTTTTGTATCCTTCTCTGTGCATACATATTCACATAAAGAATTATCTACAAAAACATCAAGTCTACTGACTGCCTCAAACATCTCTTCCTTCTTATGCTTTATGTTTTCTATTGCTTTAATATATGCAAACAAACCATTAATTTGGAAATCTAAAAACTCCTTTCCTTCTCTCGATGTATTGAGCGCATCCTTCTTGTTAGGAATTGTTGAATATTCTGCAACCTCTGGGCAATCTTTCCAAGTTTCCTTGTCCCTATCTCCATGAGTCACTTATGCATTTGTATTATGCTGATCATGGTTGTCTTTATCAATCAATTGAGGTTCTTCAACTCCTCGATGTTCCTTGACTTTACTTTCCTTTCCATGTAAGGATGTCACCATTAAAAAATTATTTAACTTATTATCCATTTCTGTAAGTACTTCATTAGAGTATTTTCCTTCATGCTCCTTGGTCTCTTCTTGGTTTTCCTCATGAACCAATTCTTTACTTTCAATTTCTGCATAACTTTCTTCTTAAAACTTATGCATTCTTCGGATCATGTGACTATGACCATTTACTTCTTGCTGTTGGACCAAAATTTCTCCAATCCTACTATCACTTTCCAAAAAGTTTCGAAAACAATTTTCTTCTACTTCCTTCTTAATTCTAGTATGGTCTTTAAATCCCACACTTGCATACACACCAGAGAAAATAATATGTTCACCTTCTTTTGAAGGTCCCTTCTAAATTATTAGACTGGATGCATGCACCACCTTTTGTCCCTCACATTCCATATTTTTTTCAAGATCCACAGTATGTTGTCCAAATACTGGAATAGTATTTTTGTCAATGTCCTTCTCTTTGATATTTCTACCCCATATAACTACGTCCTTTCTCGTGTCCTTCTCTTGGCTATCATCGTGTCTTTCAAATTCCAGGATTACATACTACTGTACATTTCCTTTCATGGTTCCATGGACTTTATTTATGAAAGTACCTCCTAGAAAACTTATGTCACTCGTTACATCTTTACTTTGTTCAAAATAGTGTCTATGTTCTGAAATATTCTTATGGCCCTCAACTTTATCAATTATAATATTGTAACTGAGCATGTCTTAAACTTCTGTACCTTTAACCAATTTGCAACTTTCTTCAACTTTTGATTCTGCTATCCCTTCTTCCATAATTATCATGTCTTCACCATGGTGCATGTGTACTTTAGCTGATTGTTTTTCCTCCTCATTAAATTCTTCTATCAACATACGTCCATACCTATTAGATACAATTTGAAAATACAAACTTGTTACCTCTTTCTTTGTTTTTGTTTGCCCATCCTTATCATCTTCTAATAATCTTCTTGTATATTCTTTTGAGTCTATCACGAGACTGCCTTTTGGTCTATTCTCCTATCTCCCTCTTAGTTTTTGCAAATTATCCTTGTCTCTATCTCTTTGAGACAATTCTTCATTGTCCTCTACCTTTATGACAATTTTTAATGAAGATACATCTGCATGACCTACATACACACACAAAGTATTATATTCAAAACCATGAGACCCTTGAGTATCTGTTGATACTTTTGGTATCATCTTTCTTTGTTGAATTGAACCATTATGTCTTCATTCTGATTCTCATCAGTCTCTTCATCCTTCTGTCAGATTGAACTCTCCCATTTTTCTGTGAGACTCTCATAAAATCTCTCATGTACCTCATCATATCCAAGCATTGATCCTTGCTCATGTTCACAATAGTGAACTTCTTCCTCATACTCAACTATGTTGAGTGCTTCTACCTTTTTGAAAAAATATTTCAGTATGTCCCTCTACTTCCTTGCAATCAATTCCTTAATAGGCCATCTAGCCTTCTTTTTTATTACCCAACCACATCTTTGGTCACTTTCATATTCTCGTAGTAGTGTTTCCACATAATTGACTTGTACCCCTAACTCAATCATCTACTTGTAAAATTCATCATTACTTATTCTATTCTTTCCATCTACTCTAGAATTCCCTTTCTTCTAGTTGTGGTTGTTCTCTGAACCTCTATCATGACTATCATTAGTAATCTCCATCTTCTCCTTTGTGAACTTCTCCTGTCCCACTGTGATTTTCACCAAGCCTATTCTCTGTAGCAAGTCTCCTCATATGCTACCTAATACCACCTGAAGATTCCTCCTGAGCTTGACCTCTTGGTATCATAGGTCCTCTCCTATGGAACCTTCTAAGAACTCCTTCTCCTCAACTATATGTTTTGCACTATACTCAATTCCTCTTGATAACTACACCGGTCCTCTTCTCTTCAACAATTTGTCATAGCTTCTTTCTTATGTAAGGGTTCGTCTGCCACATGATTCTGTTCTTCTTTAATAACTTTACTTGCTCCATTTCCTCGGTCACAAATTTCTATATATGTTCTGTACCTCAATATCTTCTCTGTTTCCACCTACCAACATATACAATTTTGTTTTTACCAGAGTTATTACCAAATATAAAACTCAACATTTTCAAGATTTGCTCCAAGATCTTGTCCTCTAAACATTTCTCTACCCACACATATTCTTCAAGATATTTGTCTTGGATATATTCTGATTGTTCATTATTCACTCATAATTTCCTCAATATTAGAGTATAATTGATCTCTGATACCAAAATGATGACCTTATATATCAATCATCCATAGTAGCATAGGTCTAAGCTTATTCTACTCACAACTCCCAGTCTCTTTCTACTCACAAATTGTGTCCAAGATCCTTCAATTAATAGATTTGATACTCTGTCCATGGCACACCACAAGATCAAGTTCAATATTCCTTTGAAGGGACTTGTACTCTCTGTTAATACCACAATTCACAATGTGAAATTAGAGTGGCTTCACGTTAAGCGTTCCTTCAAACTGGTGCTAACTCCTTTATCAATCCTCCATCCTAAGTTGGTTTGAGCACTAAACACTCCCTCTCCATACGACCATAAACCAAAATCTCACCCCAACCAAACAATTATTTTCCACTTGCCACAGTGGTATAACTATATAGTATTGTGGGCGATGCAGAGTCGGTTTCAAAACCCACTTTATCGAGACCCGAATCCACACACTTTACTATACGTGTCCTGGTGGTTTATAACCAAACCCCTTTGTGGGTGGTTGAGCTTTCGTTAACCCCCAATCTCTTCAATTTCGGGATGGGTATTCTCTGTTAAC
The DNA here is from genome assembly GCA_009831015.1 of Picea engelmannii. Lineage (NCBI taxonomy): Eukaryota > Viridiplantae > Streptophyta > Pinopsida > Pinales > Pinaceae > Picea > Picea engelmannii. The sequence goes on along the minus strand of ML781280.1, from coordinate 10,695 downwards.
ACCCAAGCTTGTTCTAGCCTAAAAATTTACCACAACCATCATTCTAAGGCACATGTTTTGTGATCTGACTTTCTGCAATTATTCTCATTCAAGCTTTGATCCAATGGTCCTGGAATAACTTCCCCTATAAGTCGATAATCCCAATCCTAATTTTTGGATGATCTAATCTAATTCACAATTACTAAGATCATCAATCTCAACTGATGATTGATGATCAAATGATATAACTTCACGAGTTTATAAAAATTTCACTACTATTTAAACAAAGGAATTCTTCCCAAATCTGACTTATATACAAGGCATAAAATATGACACTACAATATACACTTAACAAAGGTTTTTTTTTTGACAGAGAGATTGATCTAGATCTGCAAAGGAATATAAACTCAATATATTGTCATAATAGAATCACTGGAGGAGGAAATTAGGAGAATAGAAATGAGGAATTAAAGCCTTTAAATCCACACAACATTAATTGAATTCCAGAGACCAAGAATACAGTCCATCTGATTCAAAATCATACACATGAATATTTATTTAATAATTAAGAACTCTCTCCCATTACTCTACACACTAAACCTCTCTAATCATTCACACTCTAACCCTCTCTTTGAACATATTCCTATCCAATTGACCACTCTCTCTCTCTGTCTTGTACATATTCCTTACTAATTGACCAACCCCTTACATTCCCAAAGGCTTACATATTTAAAGATATAATCTGAACTATAAATTAGTTCATATCTTATTCAGACTCCTTAAAAATCTACAAAGGATTTCTCAGATCCAAAATATCCTCACTCATCCCTAAAATATCTTCCAATCCTCAAAATTTGCTAACAATATAGACTCATTCTCATGAAAACCACTTATTCAAATAACTCACCATTATCTAGATTCTCCTAGAATTGACTAAAACATAGAAATTACAATCAATTAAAATTAGGGAATCCACTCCCTTAGTAAATTTTAAGACCTTCCCAGGTCTTCTTGAAAAGATGAATTTGTTGATGGGAGTGCTCCTGCATCACTAACTTTACAAGGAAGCTTGGAAGCAACATGCTACATCTTGTCCTATAACTATTATATTGATCTTGTAACTGTTGGGAACAGATGCACAAATGTGGTTGCTAAAGCTTCTGTTGATGTTCACTGAGGTTGACCACCTGCAAATTGTTCTCTTTGGGACTCCAAAACACTATATGGATTAGAGGGAACTGAAATATTGAGTTTTGAATATGATCATGCAAAAGTCCATGTGTTGAAAATTGGAAGTGGAGCTCTAAAAACTTTGATCTTGATTTATTAGTAGGACTAAATCAATGCTAATTACTTAAAATAATTGTTGAATATGATAAAAAATAAAACTTGTTCTTTATTTATGGTTTCATGTTTCAAAAGAAAGAGTTATTCTTCTCTAGAATGTTGTCTTCTTGTTCAACATAATATCATGGAAGTGTTGATGCAAGTGGTTGTTGGAAGTGTTGTTGAACAAGAAAAATAAATTGCTACTTTGAAGAATGTGAAAATGCTACAAGATTCTATCAATACCATAAACCATATAGTCTTCATCTGCTACCCAAATCGTGGGTACAATTCTTGTCATGCGAATACATGTGTTGATGTTGAGCATGAAGAGAAATTGTTGGATTACTGACCATTAAGGTATGTCATTAACCAACGTGAAGCAACTCATCTTTAATGACAATGAGCGCTAAAGTAACTTAGTGCATATTGACAGGTACAAATAGATGTGTTGATGTCGATTCACCTGCAAGATTCATCAATCAAGAGGAATTGGTGAATCCCCATGGTTGACAACAAAGAGATCTACCATTAATGCATACAGATTCCAAGGCATTATGAAATCTCTAACCTTGACCCCAGATAATGTGTTGGATTTGATGGGGAAAGGTTTATTAGAAGGAGGGCCTTAAGGAATCCCCCATTAGCTGACACAAGCATAGAAAAAATGATTTTGAAGGACCATATTACAATATTACAAAAATATTATAAGAAGAACTTATTGTGAACTTTCCCCACTAGTTTCTTGGTTTTCAAGCAAACTTCATGTCCAAATGTGCCAGTAAACTAGTTTTCACAGCTGGACTTATGATTCTCTTTACTATTTTATTTTTATACACTATCCTACTTTACTTGAAAAGGAAAGTGTCTCTTCAATTGTAAGAGTATTTCCAATGTAACCATGTGCATAACAGAATTACAATTGCACTCATATTCAAGTTTAAAAAATATGCTTTGAGAGATACCAGAATATGAGGGACCAACTGCTCTGATGGATATGGTGAAATCAAGTGTTGAAGAATGGAATGGTGAGGCATGGTGACTGTTTGGAGCCATGATTCAATGTAATCTTTGTCTTCCTCATTCTCTTCTTTGGTTTTTATGCCATAAATTCCATAGGAATTTTTCCCATCAAATTCTTGAATGCACATGGGATCTGGATTTGGTGAAAAATATGCAAGGAAATCTTCGATCTCTGACTCCAGTGTTTGTTCTTCAATGGATGTTTTCCATGATTCTTTGATTTCCTCCAGATGTTGATAAGGATAACTAGAAGAAACTTCTATATCTTCCTCTCATGGGTTTTGTTCATGGATCATTTTTCTCTTTTACTGCTTCATGAGGTATAGACTTGTACCTAAATATGATTATGAGATTTGGACAAGAATTTGAGAAACTTATTATGATGCCATTTCCTCCCTTTCTCAACAAATTATTGAGCATTCTTAATTTCTCCCTGTTGATCTAGATATCTTGCTCATAAATGGATTAATATGTGGGGGGATCTTTTAGCTCCAAAATAAAACTTTCCTAAATAAATTTGGCCAAAAGGAATAATTTAAAAACAAAACTCATCATGTACTTGGACACGCTAATGCTACTAAGACCCTGTTGTCACCAAGTTGTATGTTGACATGAGTTAGCTTCTTCATTTTCATGAATCAAAATAAAAGAAAACACACTCACATAAAATGAAACAATGAGGATTTGGAGAAACTCACCAAAGCAAATGATTCAGGATAGAACCCCTTCTAAAACTTTGAAGTAAGGCGCCTTTCTGTCTTACTGCTTCTCCTCCCCAAGTTGCAATTGTAGATAAATTACACAAAAAAAAGGAAACTTATGAAAACAACATATCTATGCTCTAATCCCTTGTAGCATCTCGCTGGAAACGACACCAAAAATGTTGAGCAAATTAATTAACTTAATTGTTGAGCATTAAATCATCAATCTGGGGGTGTAATCTTAGAGATGCCAACATTGTATGTGCAGGCACTAGGACAAGGATGCTTATCTAATCTATGGAAAAAAAAATGAAACTACACTAGAAAATCACAAGATTGTTCATTGGGAAACAAAACAAGAAAACGCCTCAGTGGCATAGGCTACAATCTTTCAGTCAATCATGTCTTGAGCATTCATGTAAGCAATTGTAAGGGAAAATCTCGTTCCCACCTTCAAGTGACACTATTCATGTAATTGAAAAGCAAACTGAGCATATAAAGGATTTTTGGAAAATTAATCTATTCACACTTTTCCAATTGAAAAGGATTCATTGAGTCAACAATAAACAATTTTAAATGCTCAAGTTGTGAATCTTGCACTGAAATTTATCCAACATTCATCACAATGAAAAAAACTCAATTTTATCATTTAAACTCTAATGATATTTATGCTACCTATAACCAAAGCAATTTAATCTCTAAACTAAGAGTACAAATAGAAAAGGAATGACAAGAATGAGGATCAATCCATGCATATAATTACACACACAAAACTTATATCAACAAACTCATATATTATCTCATTAGATCTGGAGACTCAAAGAATACAACCCCATGTTTCAAAGTTGATAAAATTATTTGCAACTATGAAAGGGAATGTAATCACAAATCAAGACAACAATTCAACTATTCAATTTATGTTTAAACCATTACTCAATAACACTTAGAAAACATAGATATTGTTTGCATTTTTTTTTATGTGAAACAGAGTCACACTGCTGATATATATTCAAATGATGAAATCAGAGTGCTTGCAGGGCTGCATTAATGGCACAATTCCCATTCAAACGATATCTATTAGCAAGTTGTCACACTTGACATGATTAAATCATAAACGATCATGAAATTAATTACAGAAAATGAATGAAAATAGAGCTAAACAAAACATGTAAAATTCATGAAACACACTTACAATTCTATACAGGGCAACAATAGCCAGATTGGTGGGGCCTCCCAATTGGCATTTCGTTGCTAAAACGACTGTAGAACTAGATCAAATGGAACCACAATTTGAGCTTCAACACACCAAGATGTTCATTAAGAAATTTCAATGATACAAATCAATGTAAGAAATATCAGTCTCAAAGTCTAATCTCCAATTGTCTAGATTCCTAATCTATTTCCCTCCTCCGACTCTATGGATATTTATTTATACGTAAAATTAATGAACAAGATCCACAAACCTAGAATTCGTTCAAACAATGTTTTACATTTTTGGGAAACCGATCGCAGACAAAATCTAGGCAAGCCCAGATTAAAAATAGGTCATATCTCCCAAACTATTTCGTGTTTTGGAATCAACTCTCTCGTTAACTAATTTGGACCCTTCTGCACAAAACCCATATCTTGGATTTTCGAGATTCAACTTCATTACCTCAGAATTCATGCCCGATGTTGATTGTTTGGAAATTGCTTCCTTATTTTGGCTGAATTGTTGATCAAGACTTGGAGGCTTGTGGAATCGAACTGGGCACACTTTGAATAACTAGAAACTATATTGGGGGCATTATGGACAAAACCCATGTCTAGGATTTCCTTCTAGAAGTGTGTTGATATGCCGAACATGGAGGTGGGTTACTGAATTCACATATGTGTTAGTGAATCTCAACCTAAGAAAAACCTTCATTAGCAATAATCAACTCTTAATCCTCCTAATCTACCAAAAAAAATGGGAAAGACATTAAATTAACAACATAATTTTCTTATAAACTTTTAATAATAATTCCATTAAAATTCTCGAAATAACACAATGAAGGGAATGGTGACGAGGTAAAAAGGGAGGATTGGACAGTCAAAAGGGATAAACTGGAAATGAAAATAACATAAAATTGGAAGCCTAACAAGTTTAACATTATCATCGTACTTATATGACAAAAAGAAAAACTTTAAATACAAGTCTGCTTATCCAAACATTTAAAAATCCACACATTTAAAAAAATAGAAACATACAAAATTTCTCATGTTCTCATCATTTAAAAACAAAAGATAACTCCACATACTAGAAAAAAAAATTATAAAGTTTATAACCAGCAATATAAACCTAGGAGATATACAACACTTTAATAGAGAATTTAAGCATCAACTCAATTATACTAAGAATTAACTTGTATGATGTTTCCTTATAACTCTTTGATTAATTAACTTGTATGTTGTTTCCTTATAACTCTTTGATTAGAATAGAAATTAATCCCATTCCTTTGAAAAATCATTTGTTTGAGTATTAATCTCTTAGAATATTAACGGAGAGCTATGTTTTTAAACAAATGAACCATGCCTTTAACATTTTCCATAATAGGATGCCATAGAAAATGCCCAATCATGTCGCTGCCATTCACTAATTTATGATCACCTTAAAGTCCCCATAAACTTACAATTGAAAGGTCCCTTGACCCCTTTCCATTTTCAATAAAAGCTTTAAAATATATAAGTCAATTTTTAGAGCCCTTTCTTAGAAAAGTCTCTTGACCCCTTTCCATTTTCAATAAAAGCTTTAAAACCTATAACTCTAAATAACTTTTAGAGCCCTTTCTTAAACATGCTTTAAAGACAAAGAAGTGTTTATTGGTGATAAATAAAGAGCCTCCCAACACCACACAAAGAATCCTTTTATTTACTATCTCCATTAAAGTAGCCCCAACATATTGATTAATCATTTGTGGATGCTTTAATATTCTATCCTTGTGTGGTTTTATATAGGTTTTGGAAATTTCTAAAACGGTTAGGATTTGGGATGTATTGAGTCCATAACACACTTTAATTTTATTTTTATTTTTCAAATTTTAGGTATCACTTTTTCTTTATTTTTTTTATTTTTTTTATATTAATTAATCATTTTTCACATAATTTGGTTCGATAAAACTCACAAATTTTTGAAGTTTTTTGAGTTCTTTTACCTAGGTTTTTATTGTTCATCGAGAACTTTTGAAACTTTCATCAAAGACAAAAGTTCACTTTTATCAACAATGAAAACTTCAAAATTTCACGAATAGAAAGTCCAAAATTTCATCGATGAGTAGCATAGAATTTATTTATTTTTATTAGCCCCAATCATTCATTGAGAGTATTTTCAACTTTGCATTGATGGAAAGATTAGAAGGACAATGATTGAAAATTTTTAGTGCCCACAGATAGAAAGTTTGAAAATGCAATCATCAACTCTAAAAGTTTCACCAACAAGCACTTATTGGCATTGGTTACCAACTTTAGACAAAGTTTAAAGTTTTATTTTACAGCAATCAAAGTTTCAAACATGGGTGATAAATTGTATCGTCTTGATTGCAAAGTTTCCTAACAAAAGTTGCTTGATGTGCCAATGACCTCACTTTTGCACAAACTTTGAGAAACTTGTTATCACTCATCCTTTGAAATTTGCATATAATCCATTGTTGAAGATGGTCATTGATTAATTGAACAACCTTTTAGCATGCATAATTCAGGGTTAAACTTTTACCAAAATCCAAAATGTGAACCATCTACCAATCAAAAGTTCAAAATACGTGCCCATTACTGCAAGGCATGTATTATTGCCACAAATTCTCAAATTTTGGTCATCTTTGTATAAAAATATAATTAATGATAATCATAGTTGAAGAAAAATATGAGATTAGATATTTTTTTATTTAGAGGAATTGGTAATTAGCCAAAATTATTTGGATAAGGTCCAGGCTTAAATCTGGTTGACTATCACTATAATTCTTAAGTTAGTGTCAATAACTCGCAAGCCAGTGCTTAATAGAAAACTTATGACTTAACAAGGACCAAAACGTTTGAAGATGCACCCACCTTTTAAGGGTACCACTCATGGGAACACCTACCCTTCTAACCTTATCATTACAAATCAAAAACTCATAAAAAAATTCAAACCACAATAGAAAGAGTATGAGACCTACCTCTCAACCATACAATCAAACCACCTCAATTGAAATAAAACTTATTTTAAATAAAAGATTATCATTTTAATTAAAGATAAGACTCCACCCATTATTAATCCAAAATACCATAACCTTCATTATCTTTCTCATATTCTTAAAAGGATTTTTATCTATAAAATAGTAAAGTCAAGTCATAATAGCTTACCATTCTTAATGCTACAATGAAGGAGGCTAGTCATGGATATGCTCCTTCCTCTCATGAACAAAGTCAACTATGAGCATGTGGAATTTGGATTTGCATAACCTTTCTTCTAAGGCATTTATGCTTTTCTCATTTGAACATTTCATAATTTTTTTCTAAAGGATATACATATCTAGGTCAAATTTATGCAGTTATATAAAAGTGAAAACCAAATTAATAATTTTCATGTTAGTTTAAACTTTATTAAATTAAATAAATTTCAATTTCTTATAAATTCATTTTCACATACGCAATAGAATTGAACTTTATAATTTTTAAGCATTAATAATGTCTTTAGTAAAATAAGGCAAACCTGAATCTTTTTATTTCAGTTTCTGATTTATTTTTCATTAAATAATATAAATTAAACTTAGAAAAAACAAACCTTCAAAATTATAAGCATCATTAAGAGATCATTGTGGGTGCCACGTCTATCTCGTTAACCAAAACATGGTAGAACAAGCTTTTTTTAATCATTCATGTTTTGTTGGGATCCGGATGCTATGTTAACTCTAATCTTTAAATTTTTAAATTGTAACTTTGACTTGCAATGGACCCTAAATTTTATGTGGAGTGGGCAGCAAGTCAAGTCAATGTGTATTTGGTATACAGGAATTAAAATATTCGCAATATTCACAATAACAATTATATATAAATATTCACAATCTATTTTTTAATTGAAATTGGATATATTATATTAATAAAAAATTGTAGTTGAGCTAGATGACATTTGTTACATCATCTAGAATGTCTTCAGATTTCAAATAGGGTAAACAAAACTAATAAATTAAAAAAACATAAACTTGTTAAGAAATATGGTGGCTTATGGCCTCTTCTAGGCCTATGCTAGTTTGCATAGATTTATATTCTTCTTTCTCCATACCCTCAAGAAGTTGATGTACCATATCCTCTTCATTTGGTTCTCTATGTCCTGAGTTTACATATGTCTTTTAATTGGATATTCTAAAATGAGTATTTTTAATTAAATTAATGACAAAGTTCTTATTCATGTTCAGTTCAACCTCAAGAATGACAATTTGCTTCTTTAATTGGACCAAAGTATTCATGATTGAAGAAACTTGAGAAATTATTTGTTGATCATTGTCATGTACCTTGGTTTTAACTGTCCAAATAGAATCCCTATTGAACTAGATCATTTTCTCATGTGAACTTAAAGTTCTCTTGATCTCTTAGATTTCTCTATAGTCCATGTGTGATGTAACATAGGTGGGAAGCCACTCTAAAATGAAGAGTTGAAGTCAGGTAATCCAAAAAAACCACAGATCCAAACCAAAGATTGTTGATTTTTCAATAAGCTAGGATTAAGCATGAAGTTCATTCCAATTTTAGCATTTTACTTAAACCATAGACAATTTGTTGCAGCAACCAAGATCACAAAAGAAACACCATGCACAAGTACACAAGAAGTATCCTGGGAAACCCTTCTCAACAAGGGAAGAAAACCCAGCTAATCCTTTGCTATATTCTTCAAGAGAAAGACCTCCACCACCAAGAAAGACCAGGACACAAAAGGGTGCTCACAAACCCTAGAAGACTAGCGCCCAAGAGAGGTGCGCACTTTTCCCAAGAAGGAAGTACTTGCTGAAATTTCCAAACTCACACTTGTGTTGTATTTCCTCAATGGGGAATTTACCTTTATTTATATTAGATTGAACCTGTCAACATAAGTGTCTATTGGCACAACAAGGCCGACCTCAATAACTTATAACATAATTAATAATTACTATATTAATTATATTTTATATTAATTATCTTTTACATTAAGGTGGGGGAGACCTGTACCCTTTACATAGCAATTAGGGTTACAGGTAAGTCTGACTCTTGAACAATATAGCAATGGATATTATACACCCACTAGTACTCAACCACTAGGGGCACATCCATTTGTGCTCAGCCACAAGAATGTCTCTCTATCTCACTGCATTTCACAGGAGAACCACACTCACTAGTGCTCAACCACTAGGATCATGTTCACCTTTGCTCATCCATAAGCACGTCCAACTCAACAGATCTTCTTTCTCAATGCATTACAAAGGAGGGTCATATGGAGTTCATCATCTCAACTCTCTGCTCAGAGGAGGCTAATACATCATTTCACTTCTATCTCAGAACGATGCACCCAACTCATGGGTTTTTACATGTTCACCTATGCTTAGCCACATGCACGTCCCACTCAACAGATCTTATTTCTCACTACATTACATAGGAGAATCATCTGGAGTATCATCTCAACTCTTTGCAAGGAGGAGGCCAACACAACATGCCAGTTATGTCTCAAATAGGAACCACGCACCCAACTCATGGGCTCTCTCTCTCAGGTCTGTGTCCTGGAGGATGTCTCACACAGTTGTAACCATCAACAAAGATAACCTTGACCAAACCAACAAACAATGCAGAGATATTGGTCCATAGACCACATTGCCCAAACCAAGGAACTGAATTATGGGCATAGCTCTTGAAATTTTTATGCCAAGCAACAACATTCCCAAAGAAATAACCCACCCCAAAGATAAGAACCTTAAATATAAAATCCAGACCATAGAAACCAAGAAATCGAGCACACTAGGTCTATGAAAACCTATAACCAAAAGAAACAAATAGATTGTCTAAAAGGAAAGCATATATCAAATTCACCAACTTGTAAATGGAAACTAGCTTGAACAACACAAATGTGAATTTCCAGTAGTGACTATAAATGAAGGGAGACATCCCACAAAACTTCTTGCAAACCACATAGCAAATTTACACAATGCTTGGGATATAAAAATTGACCACCTTCAAATGTCCAGTTCTCTGCAAGACTGAGCATGTGAAAGGGGTACTCAGGTCTCATTGTGTTTATTGCAATGCTTTGGAAGTGGGGTTCGCTCATGGATGACATATGGATAACTAAATTAATAGTACTTACCAATGAGTGCATGAGGGTCAGTTAAGGTATAGTTTGGCAGGATATCGAACCGGTAGCCTTTAAAACCCCCAATTGTATCCTAATAACTTTGTTAGCAAGAAAGTAAATTTGCTATTGTTCTCCCTTAAGACTTGGAATTTTTTTTTTTGAAACCTATTGGAAAATTGATGCAAGATTGTAATCAATTGGATCCATACTTAGATTAGCCTCCAAATGAATTTGGCACCCATGTATAGATTCATTATAGAAGGATATTTGATCCCAAGACCATTGTGATCTTTTTTGGATATTACAATTTTCCAATTAACCAAATGGAATTTTTTTGAGTTTGTCTTACTCCCTTGC
>ML781279.1:802691-834263 GCA_009831015.1 Picea engelmannii | reverse complement strand
TGTGGTGCTTTTGTATCTAGTTCTTTGGTTCTTAACAAGTGGTATTAGAGCACTTTCCTTGGAAGGAAGTGTGGGCAAATATTTTTTTTTGAAGATTTATTTTTTTGGAAAAAAAAAAAGTCACGACATTCCGAATGGTTTCTGTAGGTTTTGGTGCAAAATCTCTTTTATTACTATCAAACCCTTAGGGTAGGGCAACACCATACAATGGATCCTATTATGGAAGGGATCCTCTCCTGTTCACTTGCCTCTTCGAGGGGGCATCCTCCTATTGAGCTTCAACTCCAAATACAATACTTCTCTTCATGTCCCATTACATTGCTTGAACCCCTTTATATAATGCTACTAACCACCTAAGAAAATTCTAGAGGAGGAACCTTCCAGAAGTATAACCTTCTAGTAAGTCCTCTTATATTTATTATATGTAACTACCATAGTGGGCCTTATTTAATACTATAGTGAACCTAGTCCACCTTACATTGAATGACCTCCACTATTATCACTATGGGCACTCTGCCCCCCCCTTACTACCTCTCTAGATACCCAGGATAATTTGTTATTATCTATGGAGAGGACTGTCTCAAAGAGACCAGGATATTCGAAAAGCTCAAGATCAAATTGGCAAAAAGAGTTGTTGATATTGCCATCCTTTCTCTTCTATTTAAACAAACCTCAACATTCTTTTATAATCATATTAGCTTTTGATGTCCCTGATGATGGGTGGAGTGTCCACTTGAAACGTTGGATGTTTCGAAACTTCTCACACAGTTACATCCAGAAAATTCTTCCTCAAATATGACCAGTTGTGTAAACTTCATACTCAAATTCAAATCCTCTATGGAGAGGGCTGTCTCAAAGTGACCAAGATATTAAAAAATCTCAGGATCAAATTGGCGAAAAGAGTTGTTGATCTCACCATCTTTTCTCTTCTATTTAAACAAACGTCATCACTCTTTTCAAATCATATTGGCTTTTGATGTCCCTGATGATGGGTGGAGTGTCCACTCAAAACATTGGACGTTTTGAAGCCTCTCACACAGTTACATCTAGAAAATTCTTCCTTAATTATGACCAGCTGTGGAAACCTTCATACTTAAATTCTTGTCCTCTATGGGGAAGATAGTCTCAAAGAGACCAGGATATTCAAAAATCTCAAGATCAAATTGGCGAAAATAGTTGTTGATCTCACCATCCTTTCTCTTCTATTTAAACAAATCTCAACACTATTTTCCAATCATATTAGCTTCTAATGTCCCTGATGATGGGTGGAGTGTCCACTCAAAACGTTGGACGTTTCGAAACCTCTCACACAGTTACATCCAGAAAATTCTTCCTCAATTATGACCAGTTGTGGAACCTTCATACTCAAATTCTTATCCTCTATGGAGAGGATTGTCTCAAAGAGACTAGGATATTCGAAAAGCTCAGGATCAAATTCACGAAAAGAGTTGTTGATCTCACCATCTTTTATCTTCTATTTAAACAAACCTCAACACTCTTTTCTAATCATATTAGCTTTTGATGTCCCTGAAGATGGGTGGAGTGTCCACTTGAAACGTTGGACGTTTAAAAAATTCTCACACAGTTACATCCATAAAATTCTTTCTCAATTATGACCAGTTGTGGAAACCTTGATACTCAAATTCTTTTCCTCTATGGAGAGGACTGTCTCAAAGAGACCAGGATATTTGAAAAGCTCAGAATCAAATTGGCGAAAAGAGTTGTTGATCTTTCCATCCTTTCTCTTTTATTTAAACAAACCTCATCACTCTTTTCCAATCATTATAGATTTTGATGTCCCCGATGATGGGTGGAGTGTCCACTCGAAACGTTGGACGTTTCGAAACCTCTCACACAATTACATCCACAAAATTCTTCCTCATTTATGGATAATGTTTTATATATTATGAACATCAAATTGATACACTTAAGTGGAAACTAGCCTTGACCTCTATATTTGACAAGTGTTATACATGTGTTGGGTATGTGCTATATTCTTTGCTATGTTGCGCCAGGGGGTTTGAGGAGGGAGGTAGGGGAGGGCGGGTGCTAGCCCCCCCCCTTCGAGTGTTTGGGGCCAGTGCCCTCGATTTTTTTTTTTGCCTCAGGAAATATTTTCCTCGTTTTTCGTGTCCATTGTTGGGCGGTTTTTTGGCACATGTTTTTTTGCCGATGGTTTTCTATTTTTGGTTAAGGAATTAGGGTTGTTGACTAATCCAGGTCATTGGGTTAGGTTTTTGGATGCTGCTGGCTCCTATATGTATATTGTATTGTAAACAATGTATGATATGAATAAATATAGAATATGCTAGTTTTCCTGGTTTGGGTTTCCAAGGGAAAAATCTTTGTGTAATGCGTGTATTTGCCGTTGTATCTTTTCTGTTCTTTTACTGAAAATATGTTTGCAATAAATAATTGTACAAGGTTAAAATCTACAACATGCAACGTTGGATTTTTTTATAATAATTAGTTAATATATTGTCTTCCACCTGACACTCATTCTTGTCACTACTTCCACCTAGAGCTCACCCTTCATGTAAAAACAATGTCTTATTGTGTTGTCTTACCTCCATCCTCATAACATCATGTTTAGTAGCTTGCAAAGTTTGTGGCAATTATACAAACTTCCATTGATGGCCAAGATGCTACTGCAATGTTGACCTAGTTATATTTTGTATATTCAATATTCATGTTTTCTTTACTCAAATGAATTGTCTTTACAAAGATAGTGCCCCACTTGGTTCAAATTAGAGTTAAGCTTTCTTACAATAATAAAATAATCATGCAATACTACTTAGATGGGTTGGTATTACCTATAAATGCTAAGGTGGGTTGGCATTACCGAGAAATGTTTGGGAAGATGGGATTTGTAATGCAAATGGAGAAATGTGTATGCTTATGTTTCTTGTTTTTCACAAGTTACAATAAATAGTAGAACATTCTTAGTTAACATTTTTTTTCTATTGATTGTATTCTTCAATTTAATTTTAACTAATGAATATGATTGCTCCAATTTTATCAATCCAAGCCCGAAGAAGAGAAAAGTGAACATGCTTTTTTTTGTACTTAACACTTTTGAAATTGAAGGTTTGAACTTAGATGCTTTCAACAACTAAAAAACATAATATAACTTACCTCCTAACATGAGGAAATTGAAGAGACACATTCAACCCTACTCTTTTAAAATCTGAAGTCGCCCAAAAACCATGAAGATTGCAAGTAGGATGCCATTGCAATTACTAACACTAGACCGACTTTAAAAAAACCCTTTATACTCACATATTTAAAACAAATTTGCCCTGTAAACTTTAATTACCCTTACAATGCACTCTTTAAAATATCTTGATGATTTAATGAAAAATAATAATATCACATTTTAAAAATTCAATTATTTTTTTTTCCAAAATTAAAATGAATAATTAATATTATATTAATTTTTACATTAAAAAAATTTAAATAAAAATTAAACTTTGCACATGAGTCGGACAAATGGGCAACCTACTTTGTCTGTATCCGACGACTAAGTTTTGTCATACTTCTATCATTTTATTATCAATCAACCAGATTGAATTGTTCATCATTCTATCATCAAGTTGTAACTCTGCCCAAAACCAATGTAGATTATAAGATAGCTTCTTACTAACTAGTAAAATTAATATTGATTTATTCATCTTAAGTTCTTGAAACACATTATTAATGTGTCATAATGTGACACATAAATCATGAGGAATTTTTTTAAATTAGATTAAATGACTTATTAATAATGATCGTTATTAAAATTTATGATACACTTATAACAATTGTAGATTATCAAAGTATTTTATAAAAAAATTAAGTAAATATGGAGCCACCTGGCAGATAGGCAAGATTGTTCGCATGCTTAATTTTGGTGTTGTATAAACATATGTTTTGGTTCTTTTTGTTGGAATTAGGTGATATATTTCTGGAAGAAATCACAATTTTCTTTTGTTTAAATTGTATTTTTGAATGTGTAAATGGATTCAGTGCGCTGAGAAACCCGGGAACACTATGATTATATAGACTTAGCCACTCAAATCTGGATATCCAACAATTTCTAACCAATTTTCAAACAAAATTAAACAAAAAATATTCCCGGAAAAAAACCAAAATATATAATAAATGAAACAACGTAGAAGAGAGACAAAAGTGTTGGATACTATAGAGTATCACTTTTGATGCCTGTTCTTCTCCATGGTCGAACCACAGACTAGCCAAGAACAATCATCCTTTTATGGCATTTTAGTTTTTCCCAATAATGATTAAAACCCAATTTTAATTTAGAATTAAGAATTGTGGTAGATGATTGAAACAATCTTTATGGACGGATTCATCCAAATACCTCACAAAATGTAACCATAAAACATAACGTAATGAATGCACTTATCCCATGCATTTCATGTAAACGAATATAATTACACGAAGGTAAGATTCACTTAAAGTTCAAAGTACATTTAACCCTTAAAAACCTTATATTTGTGGTTTTGTGCATTTCAATTATATTTGAAAGCTAATCACTTTGATAATGTAGAAAAAACCTAATTTGAAAAAATGTCCTAAACCCTACAAAGTAATTGGAATCCCATAATACACAATGCAAGGATCAACATGACACTATTGTAACACTAGAAAGGTTTATGGTCGAGATCACCCATCAAAAAGTTATAAACACTAATTTATGTGATATAAAAAATTATGCGAGTCTTGTGATTACTCTAATATCAATGACTACATGAACACGTCCCATGATCTCATGGTTCATGTTGACATTTGGGAGACTTAACTCAATCTAACCCTCAAGCATCATAGCATGCACATCATTAAATCCAAATCGAGTGAGGTTTCAACTATAAAAATCATGGTATAGTAATATAGGATGAACACCTTAATACAACTCATATACAAATCAAAGATAAGGACACCATGATTTATGTGGTTAAAGCATGGTATAGTAATATAGGCTAAACATTTTAATACAACTTATATACAAATTAAAGATGAGGACACTATGATTTATGTGGTTAAAATCCTCAAAGAGGGAAACAATTCATGACACTTAGGCAATTGATTGATGAAGAAAATAATTTACAAGAACATTTTCTCAATTCAATCATTAACATATGATTGTCCATGCTCCTTAAATAGAGATCACAAACCAATTGGGTGTTAAGACATGAATCAAGTGTTGTTAATGTTGAGGATATGTTTGAATTCAATTCATGTGATTCGACAATCAAATTTTTGGATGATTCATGTATATGACATGATTGTGACTGTGTCACATCATTAAATCAAAATCGAGTAAGGTACTCACTGTAAAAAACATGACATAGTCACATAGGTTGAACACCTTAATACAAATTCTCACACATAGATCAAAGACTATGACATCGATATTTGTGTGGATGAAACCCTCAGATAGGGAATAAATCCATGGCACTTAGGCAATTGATTGACGAAGAATGTGATTTACAAGAACATCTCTCAATTCAATCATTAACAAATGATTCTCCATGCTCTTTAAATAGATATCATGGACTAATTGGGTGTTAAGACGTAGATCTAGTGTTGTTAACATTGAGAAGATGTTTGACTTTAATTCATGTGGTTCAATGGTTCAAATTGTTGGATGATTCATATTTAGGACATGATTGTGACCATCCAACTAGTAATGTACAAAATCACACAAAAGAAACACACTAAAATCAAGCATTGACTTAAAACTACATTAAATGAAGTTGAACTTATCCTACTCTCATATTGTCAAAATCTCCTAACATACCCCCTAAGAACGAATTAGGATAGGGTTGGAGGATTTAGAAAAAAAAAGGGAGAAGAATGGAAGCATTAGAGCATATCCACCCTTAATGACAACTTCCTAAACTCCTAACATAGATTGAATATTCAAGAATTTTTAKTTTTTGAGAGACTTTGTGAAAATGTTAGCAACTTGATCATCTATASAATCAATAAAGCACTTCAAGGGTGCATTATTGAACTAGCTTATAAATGAAGTGCATGTGTAACCTAATGTATTTGTTGCGTTGATGTTGAAATGAGTACTTGGTTCTAGATTGGATGACATTCTAACTATTGCACCAAAGAATGGTTAGATGTTGCTACTAGAATCCAAATTGTGAAAGGATCTATTGAAGCCAAATTACTTTTTGAATTCCATGAACTATGGTCCAAAACTCGGTTTATTTGAAATAAAGAGAAATGACAGTTTTTTCTTGCAAGACAAAGTGATCGGTCTAAAACCAAGGTTGAAAACATAGCTTGCAATGGAATTCCAAGCATCAAGGCCACCAACCCAGTGGGAATATATAAAACCAACCAACATAGGAGATCCCCTTGAACTATATTATATACCAAACTAAATTATACCCTGTATATATTGAAGTATTGTCTTTGTTTCTTTCTAGAGGCTTTTGTGGTGTTCTTGCATGTATTAGGAAATGAAAGCAATAACAAAGGAGATGTCAAGGAGAGCATGAGTTAAATGCAAAAGGATGCCAACAATTGTTGGTATATAGAGGCATCTACTTCGGGTTTGGTGCAAGTGGAAGAAAGTTTAAGGGGTCGGTTTACAATTTGTTAGGTTAAGCTAGACTTGGTCAAAGGTGAGTTTACCAGAGGTGGTTTAGGGGGGCACACAACTTTATCCCATAGTATTCATGTGAAGGAATCTTATTTAAGTGGTTTTATCCCTTGGAATTCACTAGAAAGAGAACCTCATAGGTCCCCATTAGAGTCTCAAACCATTGTTGATCAAATCATGGACACCAAGATAAAGGGAAGCCACCAATAGAACATACAACTCTATAGAAGCACACACTTCCAGGGTTGTTGGGCATTTTGGCATGAAAAAGACAATGGTAAATTTGCAATAACATGTCTATTGGCCAAAGATGCAAGAGCAGGTGGAAAAATACAACCCCATAAATATCTTTGATGCCAAGAAAGTATTAGAGAGTTATCTCTGCAACCAACTTTGCACGACCTTGTGCTTAACGTTGGTGTGAGCGAAGCCTTCTGACATCATTGATTACACAATGGGTTTCACCACTCCCTGTTCAGACATATATGTTTAGTTTAATAGCCTTGGAGAATTTTACTCACAAAATCCTATTCCAAGGCCCTATGTCCTATACTTGTTTGTGTACCTTGAAAAATAAAATTGTTTCTAATCAATTTTAATTAATCAACGTTAATTTTAATGGCTTCTGCTTACTCAAGAGGTGCAATCGTGAAACTGATGGTATTACAACTCAACATATAAAAAGAAGAAAATATAAAAACATCGTTAAGTACTAGTCTTGAATTTCAAAGAGATGGTATGCTTCTAAATGCAATTTTGACAATGCAATCTCTACAATTTCAATGAAGTGCAATATTTCCTAATATGAAAATGGCATAAGTAAAATGCAAAAAGATTTTTTTTTGTTTGTATTTTCGATATAAATAAAAGAAAATGCAAGGATTGAATAACAACTTCACAAGTAGGCCGTATTGCAAGCAAAAAGAGACAAGCCAAGCAGGACACCAAGAATCAAACACTCATACCAATGTGCAAGGACAACCAATGTAAAATATGATAAGAAAGAAAATCGCCAGAAAATTCAACAACAAAAAGGCTTCCTAGCATTATGTAAGCACTTAACAGTCAGGACAGGGACCTAAGAAGACTCAACAACCAACCAAAATCACCCAAAAAACACCAAACTCATCCAGCAAGACTAAAGAGATGATGTACGCGATTGTTTGAGCACCAATCGTGTATATACAGACCCTAAAGGAAGACAACTCACATATTTATGTGTCTGTCAAGGGAAAAACCATGTATACCCATTAAAACACTGTCATGGCAAGGGCTAAGCCAAAAAACTCATATGCAAGGTAAAAAACAGGCTGTCAAGCAATAGGCGACAAGGAAAATCAGGCTAATAGAGATCAAATCAAGGAGAAAAACACTCCAAACCCCCAAAAATGAGATCAATTCCCAGTATGGTCGCCAATTCTATTACGAGGAAAATCTCTTTATGGTAAGGGGTAAACCACAATAGATTGAATGACACACATAAATCAACTATAATCTCAAGTATGCTATATAAATGAAATCCTAACAAGACAAGGCTAAGATCCTACCTTATTTGGACGTTCGATGAAGACCATCGTTGAGCACACAACCCAAAGATTTATACCTTCAACTTGTCCTAAAAAACCAATATTCTCAAGCATATGATGATAATATATAATGTTAGCATATAGATTAGCATAATCCATTAACATACATGACAAATACACCCATGGAATAATAATTCAAATATTATTTGCAAGATATCAATTGGACGAGAAAAGAGTATTTATATTAAAATAATCTGCAGAATTACATAGGTGACAAACTTCTGTAACGACACATATCGGAACCGAGAAACTAAGTCCCTCCAGCTGGGCCTCGACCACTTCAATCCTCCACCAAAGGAAATCTTATATAAATGAGTCAATGAGGTTATCCATCACAAAGAAGGAAGAGCTTGGGGGTTGAACAAAGAGTTCATACTTTCAAGGACAAAGGGATGCAGACTCAATATGAAGTGAAATTTCTCCATAGTGTCTTTGCTCTCAAAGTTGAATGGTTCAAGGCTTGGATATGGCTCAATTTATAGCCTTCAAATGGAACTGAGGGGATTAGTCGAAGCATTTCTAGTATATGGAAGGTCAATGATCATGGATCTTGTGACATGGCATGGAAAGCCGACATAAGTTTTAATTTTGAGCACCAAACTTGACGTACGCAGGCTCTAGTGGAGCAACCTGCATATACGCTTATTGTATAATTGATAGGGTGCATATATGTGGAAAAATATGTTTTTTTTGGCTCTGGAGACTGAAAGTCACAAAAAGGGAACTTCAATTCTACATAGGGAAATTGAAATCCATCCCAGCAAGTTGCATGGAGTGAGGAAAAATTTGTTATAACATGATATTATTAATAACTTGAGTGTGATTACACTTACATGGATAGGTGCACTGGCCTATTCGCGTCCCATATCACTAGAGTCATAACCACACATGCTCCTCGAGCTCATATTCACACACATAACTCAGTCTGATGTGCAATTCCGGGTAATCCACACACACTTTCTCACATGCATGCAACATTGTGAATGTATACACCCTTTCTTTGATGTGCAACCATGCACACTTACCAATGTGTGCACAACACTATGAAATGTATGCACCATTCCTTTGATAACAATTCTCGCACACTACTTAGGTGCACGCAAAACCAAAACTTGGTGCCAATGACTCACCAGCCTATATGTGCATTTACATTTACAATTGGTACCAACGACTCACCAGCCTATATCTACAATTAAAAAGGGTTTCGAATTAGGGACATTACATGAGATAACATAAAAAAATAGGGTGCATTGATTTCAGTGATAATACTATGAAAAATGATTCAGTGCATTAATTAATTGAAGAAATGATCCCCGAGGTGTAGGACAGTCGGTGATGGAGTGTGTTGTTAAGCCACTCCGTGTTGAAAAGTCACCGGTTCGAAACTTGCGGGGACAAAAAATCCAACCATGTTAAGGGTTGGTGTGGCTAAGGCCGGGTGTGATCCTTGGGTGATTTTGACGGCTTAGATGCCCCTGAGTCGCGATTTCTCAAGCCACAGGTTAATTCTGATGCCAACAGGGTCGACCACATTAACAAAAAAAATAAAATTAATTGAAGAAATGATACGAAGGAAATTAATCCTCTATATTGACTTCAACTATGAGATACATCAAATCATCAAGTGAAATGAATTTAGCAATAACCTACTGAAAACAAATTTCAAAACATATATTATAAGGTGAAGTCTTGTACTTTGTTTGGTTATTTGTGATTTATTAGTATTTGCACATTAAGACAATTATAATATTCATATATATAAAGTGTGAAAAACGTGTTCAACTTAGAAAAGCAGAAAAGAAAAAGAAGAAAGATTGAGTTTGATCACTATGTAAATATTTGTAATTTACTACATTCTTGTTATTATCAATTTTCATCATTTTACATTGTTACGTTTTATATTCAACATATTCCTCATATAAATCATTGACTATACTTTTGATTCATATTCTCTATATTTTCAACAACTTATGTAACTGAATAAATTTCAAATGATCAGATTAATCTTTGACATATAGATATACATATTGTTGTTGATCTACAAAGTTTGTGTGAATGCCCATGAATGGAACTAGAATAGATCCATCTTTAACCCTGAATCTATCAAGCGTTGAGAGGGATTAAATCTCTCAAGGTGCAAACATTTCCTCGAGTGTGCAAAACTTTAACCTTTCATCAAGTTTTTCACTCTAAAAAAGGTTTGCAAATCGAAAGATTTGATCCCTCTCGGCGCTTGATAGATGTGGAGTTAAGATGAATCTATGTTGGTTGTATTACAAAGTATTACCATATTGGAAATCTATGTATTCCTACAAGTAAACGAGTTCATGTAATATGAGAATCTCACACTTCTCTTGTGTCTGGGCATTTTGGGGTAACAAAAACTATGACTCACTTGAAGAGGTTTTGTTATTGACCTCAAATGAAAGCAATTATAACTAAATTTGTAAAGGGGCATGTGATGTGCTACTTGTAAGCCCACTAATAGAAAACTGGGGCTATACTCACCACTTCCTGTTCCATCCCATCCATGGGAAAGTATCTCCATGGATTTTGTAGGGGGTTTACCAATGACCAAAGGGGGTCATTGTTATTTGTATGTTGTAGTGGATAGGTTCAACAATATGTGTATCTTGATTCCATGTAAAAAGAAGATCACTGCTGAGCATACTGCTAATCTCTTCTTTCAGTATGTTTGGGTTCACTTTGGATTACCCACATCCATTTTCTCGGACCGCGATACTTGATTCCTTGGGGAATTTTGGATTAGCTTGTGGAGGATCATGGACACCAAATTGAAGAGGAGAAATGCTTTCCATCCAAAAACCGATGGATAGACAGAGGTGGTAAACCAAACAATGGTACTTTTTCTTTGAGGCTACTACAACAAGCATCCCAAGTTATGGGATGAATGGATACCCAATGTACAACATGCATACAATCAAGCTTTACATTCATCCACTCAGAGTTCACCTTTTGAGACATGTTTTGGGTACCTACCAAAGGTTCCTTTGGACTTGATATATGGGAGAGATGTCGATATGAATGAAGAGCGAGTAGAGGAAAGATCCCGCAAGTTCATCCAGAGGATACAACAGATACACCAGGCAGTCAGGGAATAGTTGGAGAAAAGTCAAGCACAATATAAAGCTCGGCATGACAAGCACAAGGTTGATCATCAGTTCCAGGTTGGAGATCGGGTATGGCTTCACATTAGCAAGGAGAGATTGAAGGGTGAAGGCAAGAAACTCAAGCCCATTCGTTATGGACCCTTCACTATCTTGGAGAAAAGTGGAACCGATGCTTTTCGTCTGGATCTTCCACCTTACATGCAGATTTACTCAGTTGTGAACATTGAGAACTTGAAACTTTTTGAGCTTCCCATGATCATGGATCAAGATGAGGAAGTTTCAATGCCTTCAGTTGATGAGTTTGCACCTAATTACTTGGATGATTTACAGGAAGATATCATCTTGGACAGGAGGATGAGGACTTCACGTAGGGATGATGTTGATTATCTTCGAGTAGGCTTGAAAGGAACACATCCAAGCAAGGCAAAGTGGATAGAAAAGGACAAAGTGAGGGGGCTCTTCCCTCACTTACCTATTGATTGATGAAAGCTTTTGGTTGTCCAAAAAGCTCTCAGTGGGAAGTCATGATCCAAAAAGGATCCAGAGAAGGATAAGAACAACTTAGAACTCATAGAGGCAACTCAGGATGCTCAGAATGGCTACAACAGATAGAGAAAGGGAAAAAATTCTAAGTTCCCAAAACTCAGTGAAAATGGGATGATTGTGAAGAGTGCGTCACAAGATTTCTAACGATGCAAACAGATTGTTAAAACGAGTTATGGATTGAAAGATATTCATGATCAAAGTTTGGTTAACCTAGCCTAGTCAACATGGGATGAGTCAACATCCGTACTACTAACGTCAACATCCGTACAACACATGTGGTAGGAGAAGGGAAGTGACACATGGCATGATAATGTTAGCATGATGATGTGGCAACACCAAAGGTTTCCATGTGTCACCCAGTTTTGGTGTTTTTGGATTGATCCATGGACCAATCAGATCATGCCACATGGCAGTCCATACAATCTGTATGGTTGACGTGTCATGCTGACTTGGCAGGGGGAAACATGGAGCAATGAGAGGCCACCACGTGGCCCAATCTGGGGCTACCATGTGTGTTGGAGGCAGGTAAAAAGGGAAAGAAAGACAAGGCAGGCCAAAACGGAAAGAAAGACGAGGCATACCAAAGCGGGAAAGCAAGTCGATCGTGGGAAAGAAAGCGTGCACAAGGAAAGCGACAACTGGAGGGAAGCACAACACATGTGCATGTAGAGGAAGACCTAACAACGGTAGGGTTAGGCTTTTGGTAATGTATTGTAATAGCTGAAGAGCTAGAAACATATATAGATACTTAGGTATCAAGGAAGAGAGAGTGGTTGAAGTTCGAAGTAGTGTTGTCATCTTTTTAGTTATGCATGAGTTGATGCGATATGTAATATTTTGCTGTATGATCTATTTTGTATAAGCTGTTGAGCTAGAGAGGAAAAAGGAGGGAAATTATTGAGGGTTAGATCACAGGCTGTGGAGCCTGGTGTGATCTAGTCCGCCTCATATAGATCTTACCCATCTAAGGAGGATTGTAAGGGTGGGGCGCGATAACAATAGAATGACTATAATAAAAGAGTTGAAAGCCAAATATTTGTGGACGTAGCCCAGGAGGGGGTGAAACACAGTAACATCTATGTTGTGTGATGAATGCTTGCATGTCTTTATTGTCTGAAGCAGTTATTATTATGTTGAATGAATGAGTTGTTATATTTCCCGCTTACTCGTCGATAACAATATATTGTGTTTACAAGTTATAATAAATGACTGAATATACAACTCGCTTATCTCACACTCAATCCTAGGTTGTAAACACATGAGTCTTACAACCACCCATTAAATCTATCTCGGGTGAGACTGTACAACGCATTCTTTATGCTACGTTGCCTTTTGGTTTACCAGGAGGGCCGATAGTTTTAGAGGCTTTGTTGGAAACCCAAACAGACATGAACCCTGGGTCAATAAAATCAGACAATATAGAAGAGTAGTAATCAACAAATGGTTCTGTTGCCATTGGTAGGAACATGAGAGGATTGAATAGAGGAGATAAGTCGAAGATTTGTTGGAGGCGAATCAAGAAAAGGTTAGGGAAGAGAGTAATGAGCTATTAGAAGGGAATGTTGAGACCGTGGAATCACACAAAAGAAAAGGTCGAAACTTGGCTAAGAACTAAAGAGATAGAGTTTGCACAGAAAGACAATAGAAACCCTAGACTAACACCTCGCAAATATCTTTAGAAATACGTGTTTACTGACTTACACAAAGTCTTTTTCTGTGATTTTCCACATCTATTACAGGAGTGGATACTAAGGTTGAAGGATAACCATGCAACAAACCGGATTCTACAGTTAGATTGGACCCCAGTATAGATTGAACAGTTACAGCAGGTGAACAACAAATTCACCGACACAATAGATTTTTGCCTGGAAAATATTGTGGCAGGTTTTATAATAGAGTTTGCAGTCCACACGGCGAAGTCATATAGCGCAACGGAGCAAGAGTTTCTACATGGACCTCAAGGAAGGTACATTCAATTGTTGTATACGTCTATTAAGATACTGCTATATAACAAAGGTGTAATGAAAATGGAATCAAACAACTAAACTTCCCTGCGTGCATGGGGGAAGGGGGGAAGCACTAAAAAAAAGAGGAGAAATGGAAGGAGGTAAGGATACAGGAAAGAAGTAGGAACCCTTGGACCCGATCATGATGGATGACGACCAGATCCAGTGGATCTTGGAGACAAATGGAAAGACACGTAACGAACTACCCTACCAATACAAGGTAAATACCAAGAAGAGAGTCGTAGTCGCGAGGGAAGGCTTGGTGAGTGATGAGGAAGAGGTAGAGGATCTCCGGGCTGTGGAGAAGATTGAGGAACTCATGCACGCAACATACGAGAGGAAGACAAGAGGTCCAAGAATAGGAAGAGAAGGAAATAATCCTATCCATATCATTGTCAGTGTGGAATCCATAAACCCATGTGCGACTAATACACCAAAGAGAACACCACCATTTAGACAACCGAAGTTCGGAGGAAGTCTGAAAGCAAGAAGCACATCTACACACAGAGAAACAACTGGAGGAGCCAGTTCAGGTAACATGAGTCAAGTATCTACACCATGCAGAGGTAGTAGTGCAGCATTCAAAATAGCAGGACATGATCCCACCATCAGGTTTCCATAATTTTGAGGAGAAGCAGGAGAAGACCCTAAGAAAGGTTAACCCAGTTCCAACTCCATACAACACTGCGCAACAACAGTATAATACCTCGCAACAACCATACAATAACACACAACCACAGTACAACGCATCACAAACTTAGTACAATACCGCGTAGTATAATTAGGCGCCTCAGTATAATGCATCGAGAGGAGATAGAGCAGGCTACATAGGTGGAGGACGAGCAAGAGGAGGTTTCAGACGAGGTAGAGGACCAATGGTATGTCACAATTTTCAACAACCGGGACATTATGCAAGGGAATTTCCACTTCCACCAGCCACTTGTATGTATTTTTGCGCATCGGACCATGATATAGAAGAATGTCTGACACTACTAGTAAAGATCCAGGAAAAGAGGAACCAGAACAACCAGAATGTTCAATGGATTTTCGTCGAAGCAAGGGATGAAGGATGAAACATTAATATAGTTACTCGTGGAGGAGCTAAAACAAGGGACGACATTGTTCGACAAGAGCCAACACATAATCAATGGGTGAAAAAGAACGCTGAACCAAGGAAGCAGTTTGACGTGCAGAAGGAAAAGGAGATATTTAAGCAAGCCCGACAAGAATTTCAGAAGGAGGATGTCGCGACGACTTCAACTGTGCAATAAAATGAGGAAACACCAGAGTACGAAATTCCTCCATCATTGGATCATACCAACGAAATGCAACCCATGGGACAAGTAAGTACAATCAAAGACTTCTTGCAATCATGCATAAAATTATTAAGTGATCCATCATCTGTGAAAATATTGCAAAACATACTAGAAAAATATAGTCTCGAGACAAAAGGAAAACTAGAACCAAAGACATTCAATCACCTACACACAAGAAGAAGAACAAGTAGGGAATTTAGACTGAATGCCAATATTGGAGATTTCAATATAGGAGACATCATACTGGATATAGGATCCAAAGTTAATGTATTACCAAAGAAGACATGGAAATGCATGGGAGAGCTCGCATTAGGATATTCACATGTTCAATTGAAACTATAAAACCAACACAGAGTCCTACCAATCAATAGACTGAAAGGAGTGACAATAGACCTAGATGGAGTGCACACTAAACCATATTTTGAAGTCATTTAAATAGTGGACGACACAACACCTTACCCAACATTTCTTGGTCTGGATTGGGTGTTTGACAACCAGACCATAACCAACTTGAAGACTAGGAAAATGACATTTGAATCAGGAGAATATAGGGTCATTGCGCCATTAGACCTGTCAGAAGGAGAGAGGTTTGTAGAACCTACTTGTTTAGACTTAGAGGAAATCGATCAATTATATAAAACAACTGCACACAATGAGGATTACATAAACCCAACTGCAGACGAAATACTCAGTTGGCAGAGCATTAATTCATGTGCAACAGACTCAGATACAGGTTTAGAGAATTGGAAACAAAGGCTACATGAAGTATCCATGAGAAGATGTGCACAAATAGACCGTGTAGTAAGATGGGTAGGCACTGAAATCAGGGAACCACCTAGTTTCCACAGAGTAAATGATTTAGAAACATTTTTGGCACAATATGAAGACGTCGTCTTAGAGAACTAGATACTGTTAGCACTTGATATAGCACTCAAGGCCACACCAGCAAGATGGTGGGGTGCACACAAAGAGACCATCACATATTTGTACCAATGTAAGTGATTACTGCGCATAAGGTTTGGCGCAGAACAAAAAAACAACAAACAACATAAGTATGATGGACAAAGGGCACCAGTGGAACACTTGGAGGAGTGCAGAACGCTGTGGAAAATAAAACCCCCAGAGGAATGGCCTCATCATTTTATACACACTCTAGAGGGCATACCAATGAACTGGTATAGATACCAGGATTTGCGCAAAGGAACTACGACCTGGACGGCATTACAACATAATTTCACAGTGACTTTCTCATTCAAGAATGAGAACCCCAACATAGATACCGCTCTTAAAATGATAAGAGGAGTGATATTCATCAAATAACCATAAATAGAACTGATCACAGAAGAACAATAGTGGAACCGATAGACAGTCAAGGAACTATTGTCATGTTACCATGTGCAAGAGGAAGCACTGGATGAAGACGATCTGCGCAATATTCAAATAGAAGAAGCAGAAGGTGAGAGAGAAGTGGAAGGACCACCAATAGAATCAAAAGTCATTTCCGTGCCGATCAAAGTAAAGAAAGTCAACATTGGGACAGTGGAGCATCCCAAAATGGCTAGCATCAGAGATTACTAGGATGAGCAAACAATGGAAAGCATCACATAGTTATTGCACGAGACATAGACTTGTTTCCCATAACATTTATAGAGACGAAAGGTATAGCCAAAGAGCTAGGGGAAATGAATATACCACTCATATCTGAAGCAAGATCAATCAGAAAGCGACCATATAGACTAAACCCAATATACATGAAAAAGGTCAAAGCTGAGATTGACAGGATGCTCGAAGCCAGAATCATAGAACCGACCGAAGAATCAGGATGGATAAGCCCAATGGTAGTATAGGACAAGAAACAAGGAGGGATCAGGATATGCGTCAACTTGAGGAAGTTAAACAATGCATGCCTACCTGACCCATTCCCTACACCTTTCATGGATGAAGTATTATAAAATGTAGGAGGACATGAAGCTTACTCACTTACTGATGGATTCTCAGGCTACCATCAGATCAAGATAGCCTAGGAAGAAAGATATAAGACCACGTTTGCAACAAAATGGGGATCGTATCAGTATACAATAATGCCATTTGGACTGAAGAATGCACCAACAATATTTTCCAGAGTAGTCATCGCAACATTTAAGGAATTCATCCACCAGTTTCTTGAAGTATACTTGGACGATTGGATAGTCTACAGTTTGTTTAAAGAACATGTAGAAGTCTTACGACTAATGTTAGAAAGATGCAGACAATGTCAGATATCACCGAACATAAAGAAATGTATATTTGGAACACCGTTTGGGATACTATTGGGCCATATAGTATGCAAACAGGGTTTATTAGTAGATCCTGCAAAGATTGCAGTAATTGTTAACTTACCACCACCAAAAACAGTCTGTCATCTAAGAGTGACGTTGGGACACACAGGATACCAAAGGAAATTTATTAAAGGGTATGCGCAGATTACTGCACCAATGTAAAAGGTGTTAAGAAAGGATACAAAGTTTCAATGGAACGATGAGTGCCAACACGGTCTAGACACCCTAAAGGAAAAGATGGTCACCACACCAATATTAGTATTTCCAGATTAGGAGAAGACATTCCATGTGCACGTAGATGCATCGGCCATAGCACTTGGAGCTATCTTGGCGCAGCCAGGAGTGGGAGACTTAGATCACCCGATAGCATTTACAAGCAGGAAGTTGTCATAATCGGAGCAGAACTATAACACTACAGAAAGGGAAGGCCTAGCTATGGTCTATGAACCACAAAAGTTCAGACACTACTTATTGGGAAAACACTTTAGGATGTTCACAAATCACTCAGCCCTAAAATACCTAGTCAACAAGCTAGTGTTAGGAAGGAGAATTTGTTGATGGTTACTAATATTCCAAGAATTTGACTTTGAAGTAATAGTCATGCTAGGAAAATTGAACGCAAGACCTGACCACCTATCAAGGGTCACGAATGGAGAAGAACCTACGAATTTGGAAGACAAGTTTCCAGATGCACAATTATTTTTAGTCCAGATTGCTGATGAATACTTCACAGATATCATTTAGTACTTGAGCACAGGGACTGCACTGCAAGAGTATAACACTGCACAGAAGAAAAACTTGGTAGTCCGCGCTGCCGACTATCAACTGATTGCAGGAAACCTATACAAAATGGGCGCATATAGCATATTGCGAAGATATATGTTAGAACAAGAAATACCAAGAGTGTTAGCAGAATCCCACGAGGGGATCATAGGAGGGCATTATGCAGGCAAAGCTACCACGCAGAAGGTGTTGCGCGTAGGACTATGGTGGCCAACGATTCACAGAGACTTGAAGGAGTACTGTCAAAGATGCGATGACTGCCAAAGGGTAGGCAAACCCAATAGAAGCGACAAGATGACATTATGACCACAGGTAATAATGTAGGCATTCTATAAGTGGGCAATCGAATTTGTGGGACCAATCAACCCACCAGCAAAAAGAACAGGAGAAAGTTACATTATCACTGCGACGGAGTACCTAACAAAATGGGTGGAAGTCGCACTAGTGAAGGATTGCAACATTGAAACAACATCACACTTCCTATTCGAACAAGTGATCACTAGATTTGGATGCCCAAGAATTTTGATGAGCGACCAAGGCACACACTTCATAAACAACATCATCAATGCTATGACTGAAGAGTTTGAATTCCATCATCAGAAGAGCATGCCATATCACCCACAGGAAAATGGCACAGTGGAAGCATTCAACAAAATCTTGGAGAATGCACTGACTAAGATTTGTGACGTCAAAAGGGATGACTGGGACCTTAAAGTACCAACAGTATTATGGGCATATAGGACTACGTGCAAAAAGTTGACAGGGCACACGCCATTCAAACTGGTCTACGACCAAGAAGCAGTGGTACCATTAGAATTTTTATTACCAAGCTTGCGTGTAGCACAATCACACATATGACAGAATGAGGTGAAGTACAGGAGCGACTGAATCAACTAATGACCATGGAAGAAGACCAGATCTTAACATGATTCCACCAACAAGTTCAGAAAGAAAGAGACAAAGCTTTCCATGATAGACACATAAAGAAGAAAACTTTCAAGGAAGGAGATCTAGCACTGATGTATGACAACAAATCAATTTAACACCCAAGAAATCTCAGAATGCATTGGTTAGGACCGTACGAGGTAAAATATATCACAGATGGAGGAGTTGTACAGTTAAGAGACTTATCAGGTGCAGAACTCAGAGGGATGATTAATGGGAGCCGATTGAAGTTATACAAGGGCAATCGACCATCCACTGCGCAGTAAAAAAGAAATGGAAATTAGCACACCAACAGAGGCACAGTGCGCAGGAGAAAGAGAGGACACAGACACTTAGGAACGCAAAAACTCGGCAAGGAGAAGGAAAACGGTCACATCAAAAGGGAAATAAGTGGGAAAAGGAAAGTCGAAAAAAGTAGTACGATAAGACAACATTAGACGGAATTAAAAGACATAAAGGACCGATGGGACGCCACATTAATCACGCCAACTGAAGATGGAAAGGCAGAGTAATGACAAGTATGAAACCACCAGAGGTGCATCAAACCTGTAATTAAGTTGCATTAAACCCATAAATGAGGAAGCATCCTCAACAAGCTTCATGGAGAGCCCATACAACTCACGAACGCGAGAGAAAACAAACTATTTGTGAAAAGAGAGCAAACATGGAATGATAGAGGTTAAAAAGCACAGAGCGAGGTCACAGAGATCATTCGAATTGAGAAAATGTTTGACATTCACCACCATGGTGGCACCAAAGAAAGTAGAATTGAGTCAGACCACCAGGAAAACCAGAGTTCAGAGCAGGTCACGAGTACATGCGAAAGAAGGCAAACAACAGCCGTCGGAGATCGTCAATGTCGATGAAATCCCATCTCCAGACACAACACCGGTGAACCCTACACCCATACTAGAAGAAACCCAATAGCCGACACCAGAGGGCATGAGTATAGATATACCGCCAAAAGTACATGAACCACCGAACCCGAACGCAGAAACCGTGAAGGAGGTGGAACTAGAGAACACCGAAGCAACTTCGAAATTCAATGGAACGACGCAAAATATGAAAGCAGTAGTTGATCCAGACGAGTCTCAAACCACTATCTTGGACCACCAACCGGAAGGAACAGTAGAGGATGTCACAGGTTAGTCGGAATGGTATATTGAGGAACAATCAAAATCCATTGGAACATCGAGCCAACCACCACCACCGAAGAAAGACTAGATACAGATACCCAGGTCACCTCGCAAGAAACCTGCTGCGGAAATCATTCTACCACATATACCAGATGGGGTACAAGTAGGACCAGACCTACTGGGTCATATAGGGAAGCTCAAATACTCAGACCATGATTTAGCAGACAAAGACAATTTTCCAAAACCTACAAAGAGAGTTTACATAGGGTCGGTGGGCTTGAATTAGTTTGGGGAACCAATTAATCAGCCACTCCAATGGGAAATAGGGTTGGAGAAGACAATAATTTTAGGTCTTTTGGACCTACCACATTTTGATAGAGGTCAGTACGCAACCGCGTGCATCAAACAACTGTTAGCAGTCACACATGGAGGGGACATATGGTTGGACAAGCTCATCTCGATAGATGTAGAGCTTATGGCCAACATAATAGGATTGCCATCCTGGGGCATGGATCCCGCGTAGTTTTTGGATGACAAAGCCAAGGAGAAGGCACTCTCAGAAGAAATGAAGAAGAAGTACGACACCAACAGGGGGACAAGAGGGATCATTATCAAGAGGATTAACGATGCTGCAACACAATTAGGCGCAAAAATCTTAGCCTGTAAGCTGCTAAGAAAATGCCACAGGGAGGAAGTTCCAGCTGGAGTTGTTGTAGTTGCAACTCACTATGCATAGGGCACCACAGTGAGATGGGAACCGTATCTCTTGAACTTGTTCCTGGATGACTGGAAGGATGCACAGGATCTTAGAACATAGTTTCACTATTCATGGTTGATCATGCTAATAACCTTTATGGGCTGGAGAGAACCAAGGTATGTAACTTTTTGTACCAGACCCAAACCAAATTAACGAGAAAGATATTTGTTGCTCAGATCTAGGCTAGATGCTAGGAACAAAAGGATGAACGGGGTCCATATTTCAAGGATACCTACGCGACCTATAGGAAGCCATCTCCAAAATGTGGTGAATAACACCGGAGGTTGTCGTGCGGTATAGAGACATCGCCAACTTCAAGGCCACACGACACATAATGTGGATACAGGTGAGGAAATATCCTGATAAAGAGTGGCTACAGATGCGCTACTGTATTATAGAGAGTGACATCAACATGGTCATCAGTGAATGGGATGACGGATGGAAGATTCTAGTCCTTACCCAAGAATTTCCAGAAAGAACAACAGAAGAAGAGGCGTAGCATAGAAGAAGAGGCATAGCAGGGAGAAACGTAGCCAAAGGAAATCCAAGTGCCCAAGAAACAAAGAATGGGCCAGTAAAAAAAACACAGACAAACGAAGGGCCAACGAAGACAAGGACCCAGGACGTGAAGAAAGATAAGACGCAGTCGACCAAGGAGAAACAGAAACAGGTTGAGGCCACACAGGAGATGGCTGCAAGTCCCAACTCACAGGAATTGAGGGGAACCAAGAGGCCAACCACACAAACAGGAGGAGCGTGCAAGAAATCGAAG
Organism: Picea engelmannii; assembly: GCA_009831015.1. Classification (NCBI taxonomy): domain Eukaryota; kingdom Viridiplantae; phylum Streptophyta; class Pinopsida; order Pinales; family Pinaceae; genus Picea; species Picea engelmannii. The sequence goes on along the minus strand of ML781279.1, from coordinate 812,348 downwards.
GTACAAAAACCGCCTCCAGAATATACGATCACGGGTGATGATGGGGAAATGATAGCCCGAATGGTCCAGGAATGTCTATCCGAGGAATTTGACCATGCTGCGCACCACAGGGATAAGATTTAGGAGGAATTGGAAGACATGCGGCAACTCCTCAAGCAAATTGAGGAAGGTCAGACAACAAGCAACACGAGAAGAGAACCATCAACACCATAGACAGAAGAAAGAGTGCAAGAAAGAACAAAATTCAGTCCAGGCAATACTGCAGTCGGACGTAACATTCCACATCACCCCTAGTATGCTGCGCATGGACGATATTGTGGGGCAGACACCCCTGAAGGACTTAAGCCAAATCCAACTGGTGTTGACACAGATACCATCCAGGGCACTACACAAGTTGTAGGTTAGCGTAAACCACGAGGTACAATGTCGCGCACGTAAAGACTTAGTCAAATTGTAGCAAGCAACAGACAAGCGGGATGCGCTTGAAATAGTCTATGAGTAGGCTAAGTTATAAACCCAGGAGGAAAGGGAGCGCATGGAAGGATAGGAGAAGAAAGTGGTTGGAACTTACGAGAAGATTCTGAAGACCATGCAAAAGTAGGAAATCACAACAGCATAAAAGATTGATCAGATTGCACAGGCAATTGATCAATATCAGAAGGAGGTCAAGGATCTCCGAGAACAACTCACACCAACCACACCACCATCAGTGAAGGAGAAAAGGAAGCAGGAAGCAACAACACAGCTACAAGAGATAAAGCAACAAGTTAGCACAACAACTGACTTGTTTGATGAAGCAGCATAACTCTAGACTAAGTTAGAGGAGGATCAACAGGTCCAGAAGTGGGACAAGGAAGAGGAAAGGATCAACACACCGATCCAAGACATCAAGCAGAGGCAAAAGACAATGCCAATCACAGAACGAGTCAAAGGGACACAGGAAATGAAGAGATTGCAAGTAGAACTCACAATTGCTCAAACACAGAAACATGAGCGTCAAGCTCAAATGGAACCGTTGCAAGAATGGGTCGCAGAAGTCCTGGAACATGCAGAAGTAGACAAGACACATATAGCTCAGACCCAAGAAGAGTGCATGGAATTGATCAATGACAAAATTGCAGCCCAGATAGTAGATACACTAAAGGAGAAGACTGCGCAGGCGCAGACACAGGAAGAAAAGCTCAAGGAAAAGGTCTAGGCGATCACCAAGGAGATTCAGGAAGCACACAAAGATTAGGTGGCTCGGGACGAGCCACATGTTAGTGTTGGGGGCTTGTTGGAGGCAGGTAAAAAGGGAAATAAAGATGAGGCGGGCCAAAACGGAAGGAAAGACGAGGCAGACCAAAGCGAGAAAGCAAGGCGATAGTGGGAAAGAAAGCGTGCATAAGGAAAGCGATAGCTAGAGGGAATCACAACACATGCACATGCAGAGGAAGACCTAATGACGGTAGGGTTAGGGTTTTGGTAATGTATTGTAATAAATGAAGAGCCAGAAACATATATAGATACTTAGGTATCAAGGAAGAGAGACTGGTTGAAGTTCAAAGTAGTATTGTCACCGTTTTAGTTATGCATGAGTTGATGTGATATGTAATATTTTGTTGTATGATCTATTTTGTATAAGATGTTGATCTAGAGAGGACGAAGGAGGGAAGATCTTGAGGGTTAGATCGCATGCTGTGGATCTTGGTGTGATCTAGTCCGCCTCATGTAGATCTTACCCATCTAAGGAGGATTGTAAGCGCGAGGCATGGTAATGACAGAACGACTATAATAAAAGAGCTGAGAGCCAAATATTTGTGAATGTAGCCCAGGAGGGGGTGAACCACGGTAACATATGTGTTGTGTGATGAATGCTTGCATATCTTTATTGTCTAAAGCAGTTATTATTATGTTGAATGAATGAGTTGTTATATTTCCTTCTTACTCTTCAATAACAATATATTGTGTTTACAAGTTATAATAAATGACTCAATATACAACTCGCTTATCTCACACTCAATCCTAGGTTGTAAACACTTGAGTCTTACATCCACCCATTAAAACTATCTCGGGTGAGACTGCGCAACGCATTCTGTGCGCTGCGTTGCCTTCTAGTTTACCAGGAGGGCCTATAGTTTTAGAGGCTTTGTTGGAAACCCGAACAGACATGAACCCTCGGTCAATAAACTCAGACAATGTAGAAGAGTAGTAACCAACAATGTGGCAGGTGGGAAATGCACAAGGACAACCCGTGAACAAATTTTGGAAAAAAAATGGTTGGCGTGTCCGCCAAATCTGGCAGACCACGCCAACCATAGCCATGGTTATACATCATTGGAGGAGGTTCTAAAGCCACCTCCAAACTAGTGGAATGAAACAACACACACACACACACATGTAATACAACAATTCAAATCCAAAAAGGAGAGTCCGTGGGATTTGACCCCGAGACCTTTGCCATAACCAACACCTTAATACATCCACCCCTAACCAATAAGCCACAAGTACCACATGGTAAAAAATGCCCAGTTTAATTATTAAAAGGTGCATCTGCCCGATAAACTTGGTAAACTTGTTCGCGAGTACCACATGGTAAACTTGTACTCAACAACCAAGATACGCAAGCATATGGTGATAATATATAATGTTAGCATATAGATTAACATAATCCATTAACATACATGACAAATACGCCCATGGAATGCTAATTCAAATATTTGGAAGATATCAATTGGATGAGAAAAGAGTATTTCTATTAAAATAATCAGCAGAAGTACATAGGTGACAAACTTTTGTAACAACACATATCGGAACCGAGAAACTAAGTCCCTCTAGCTGAGCCTCCACCACTTCAATCCTCCACCAAAGGCAAGCTCATATAAAGGAGTCAACGAGGTTTTCCGTCACAAAGAAGGAAGATCTTGGGGGTTGAACAAAGAGTTCATACTTTCAAGGACAAAGGGATGCAGACTCAATATGAAGTGAAATTTCTCCAGAGTGTTTTTGCTCTCAAAGTTGAATTGTTCAAGGCTTGGATATGTCTCAATTTATAGCCTTCAAATGGAACTGAAGGGTCAATTCGAAGCGTTTCCAGTATATGGAAGGTCAAGGATCATGGATCTCGTGACATGGCATGGAAACCAGACATAAGTTTTAATTTTGAGCACCAAACCCGATGTATGCGGGATATACTGGAGCATCCTACGTATACGCTTATTATATAACTGATAGGGCACATATATGTGGAAAAATATGATTTTTTGGCTCTAGAAGGCACAAAAAGATAACTCCACGTCTGCATAGGGAAATGGAAATCCATCCAAGCAAGTTGCATGGAGTTAGGAAAAATTTGTTGTACAATGATATTATTAGTAAATTGAGTGTGATTACACTTACATGGATAGGCGCATTGGCCTATTGGCATCTTGACTCACCAACGTCATAACCACAGAGGCTCCATGACCTCTCTCTCTCTCTCTCTCTCTCTCTCTCACACACACACACACACACACACACACACACACACACATAACTCAGTCCGATGTGCAATTCCGAGTAGTCCCTGCGCACTTTCTCAAGTGCACGCAACACTGTAAATGTATGCACCCTTCCTTTGATGTGCAACCATGCACACTTACCAAGGTGTGTGCAACACTATGAAATTATGCACCCTTCCTTTGATAACATTTCTCACGTGCTACTCAGGTGCGCGCAAAACCAAAACTTGGTGCCAACAACTCACCAACCTATATGTACATTTACATTTACAATTAGTATCAATGGCTCACCAACCTATATGTAGAATTACAAAGGGTTTCAGATTAGGGACATTACATGACATAACATAAAACAATAGGGTGCATTGATTTCAATGATAATACTATGAAAAATGATTCAGTGCATTAATTAATTGAAGAAATGATATGAAGGAAATTAATCCTCTATATTGACTTCAACTATGAGATACATCAAATCATCAAGTGAAATGAATTTAGCAATAACCTAGTGAAAACAAATTTCAAAATAGATATTATAAGGTGGAGTCAAGTACTTTGTTTGGTTATTTGTGATTTATTAGTATTTGCACATTAAAACAATTATAATATTSAAATATATAAAGTGTGAAWAAYGTGTTCAACTTAGAAAAGCAGAAAAGAAAACTAAGAAAGATTGAGATTGATCACTATGTAAATATTTGTAATTTACTACATTCTTGTTATTATCAATTTTTCATCATTCTACATTGTTACGTTTTATATTCAACATATTCCTCATGTAACTCATTAACTATACTTTTGATTCATATTCTCTATATTTTCAACAAACTGATGTAACTGAATAAATTTCAAATGATTAGATTAATCTTTGACATATAGATATACATATTGATTTCAAATGATTAGATTAATCTTTGACATATAGATATACATATTGTTGTTGATCTRCAAAGTTTGTGTGACCGCCCATGAATGGAAYTAGCATAGATCCATCTTAAACCCTGAATMTATCAAGCGTTGAGAGGGATTAAATMTCTCAAGGTGCAAACATTTCCTTGAGTGTGCAAACCTTTAACCCATCATCAAGTTTTGCACTCTAAAAAAGGTTTGCACCTCGAGAGATTTGATCCCTCTCGGCGCTTGATAGATGTGGAGTTAAGATGAATCTATGTTGATTGTATTACAAATTTATCGAGTTTGGCTTCAACATTTTTTGATATAAATTATAACCATTATTGTGAATAAAAAAACTATAACTTGAAATTCTTTTAAAAAGCATTCTTAAAGATGAAAAAATTCAAGTGATCCAAAATAGATTTGAAATGCAAAGGAGTAAATTTTGATAAGGTTGTGTCACGTTGAATTAGATTCAACACATTAAAGATGAAAGAATTCAAGTGATCCAAAATAGATTTAAAATGCAAAGGAATAAATTTTGATCAAGGTTGTGTCATGTTGAATTAGATTCAACACATTCTTGTCATTGTCATTTATACTCCACATTAATGAAATTTATAAAAATAAATAAATGATTGGTAACTTGTGACATTAAAGTTATCACTTTAAACAAAACTAAATATTTTGGTATTAGACTTTTAAATGATTTAGATACACATAAAACTAGATATTTTGGTATTAGATTTTTAAATGATTTTGATACACATTAAGTTATATTAAAATATAAAACTTTATCAACACAATACATATGAAATCATTAATGTTAATTTATTTTTCCAAAATTGTGTTTCTCTGATATAAAATTACTAAACTTATTCATAATATTATGATATTTTATTAAGTAATTATGAAATTTTATTAAATAAATTTTAACATAATTATTTAAAATAATATATTTTCATTAAATTTAAGATGAAGTATTATCTATTAAAAAAAAAAAAAATTAACTTTACATAACATATAACAAAATATAATGTAAGTAAAATTAACTTTACATAACATATAACTAAATATAATGTAAGTAAAAATTTATTTCTTATTATTTTATTTAAATTAATGCAATTATCCTAACATAAATTTAAGTGAAAGGATAACAAAATATATTCTATTTATTTAAATTAACAAACTTATTTATAAAATTGTAAAGAATATCCAAACATATCAAATTTATATTAAATAATAAATTTAATTTTAAAATTATAAAGGATAGTAAAATATATAAATCTATTAAAAAAAATCATTTTATTTAAAAATATTATAATCATTTCAAATAAATATTTTACTTAATAATAATTTTAAAATTAAATTATTATTATTATTTAATAAAACTTAAATTTAAATAAAAAATAAATTAAATTTATATTAAACTTATAATTGTAATATTTTTAATAAATAAGTAATCAAAACAATAAAATTTATTCATTGTGACTTTGTGTAAAATATTACAATGATTTTGAAGTGTAACATGACATAAGTTTAAGCAAGTTAACAAAAATATATTACATTTAATATATATTATTATATATTGAATTTATAAATTATATATTGCTAGGTTTTAATATAAATAAATAAATAAATATAATATTATAAATAAATTTTAATTGTTATTGAATAAATTTTAATTCTTATTGATTAATAAAACTGTTAAGAAAGGATATAATTTTCTTAGGGTTAATTTTTCATAAAAGTTAAGAAGGAAAAAGTTTTCATAAAAATGGGTTAACTTCGGAACAATCTTCTCTCCCAAATTAATTAAAAAAACATAAAAAAATGGGTAAACCAAAAAAAAATTACATTATTAAATTAATTAAAAAAACACAACACTTAAATTATTGAATAAATCAAATTACTAAATAAATTAAAGAAACACAACACTGAAAACCATTTAGCTATGCAATCATTCAATTATGCTCTCTTCTTTCCATACATACATATTATCACCATTCAGACTATCCTTAAGTTCATCAAGACTCTCAACGATACTTGTCAGCCCACAACAGACAGGGTGACTACTACTACCTACGAGATGACCGCCAACGGGATGACTGTGAATATATGAACCCTGTTGCTTCAATTGCTCCAGTACTTCCTCACCAACCACACTTTCCACCACCCAATAATGGACGGAGTACCAATAATTCTGATGATTGGAATTGGCTCATAGAGAAATTTGAAAAGCGTATTATCCATTGGTGCAATTAGTGGTTTCCTCTTGGAGGTTGTCTTGTTTTAATTAAAGCGGTGTTGGAAAGCCAGCTAGTCTATTGGCTAGCCTTATCAAACTTACCTACTTCGATTCTGAATAATTTACGTCAATTGATGTTTAATCTTCATGTGGTCTGGATCTAGGAAAAAAGAAGTATCCATCTCTGCAACTGGCAGCTTTTAGCTCGGACAAAACTGTATGGTGGGTGGGGCTTGAGGAATCTTCATAGCTTCAACAAGGCTATGGTGTCCAATACTTTATGGAGAGTGTTTAATGAAAGAAGGTTTGTGGCATCGTGTTATCTTAGACAAGTATCTCAGATCATTCTCGGTTGTGGGATGGATTAGGACGGTCACGGTTCTTTCGACAAGGGGTTCTCAAGTATGGAAGTATTTACTCAAATCGGTGCATATTCTATTTCATTGGATTGCATTGTATCCAGGTTCGGGGGATTCCATTTTGGTTGGCAGGGACTACATATTGGGTATGGGTGTGAAATCCATTCTATTAGATGATTTAATACATGAATTAAATAAAAAAGGAGTGTATTACTGTTGGCGACGGAAGTCACTCCTGGATTGCTAACAGGAGCAGAGCCCGACGCCCATCAGTTTTATGTCACGATTGTTCATAGATGGGAGATCGAATGGAAGGAAACTCAAAACAATAGCGTTCCAACTCTAAAACCAGGCCAGGTATGCATGAGCAAGTGAGGTCTTGCGTAAATTTCAGACAGTGAGTTGTAGTAAAGGGTGAACAGGCGAAAGACTTATATGAGAGGAACACAGAGGTCTGTTATAAACAACAGGTTTCTAACAGACTGAGGAAGAAGACGTCCAAATGAAATATCATCTTACATTCAAACGCAAAACCAGAGAACGCAGTAATGCAACAATAAATCTTTTATCATAACAACTGCAATAACTCGCGCGACTCAGTCAATCACGAACTCTCATAGCATGAGATGAAAATATACGGAGTAAGAAGAACTGTCTGTCATAAAACAAGAAATCTCATATACAGATGCATAAGTTGAAAGCTAGAATAGCTATTAAAACATTACAGTAGGGAGCACTGCTCTACCATCGATACTTACAAAATACAAGGACTGAGTTTATATACTCAGAGAAAATCGCCTAACAGAGGCGTGCCCAGTCGCCCAAGGCTTGGTGTCTCTTCAGTCAAACTCGTACTGATATCTTTCTTTAAGTGCCATCTTAACTACGCATGGCTCCTGCAAGGAGGGTAGCTGAGCTATTAAGTGTTCGGATAACGTGTGCAGACCTCTCTGTCGAGCTGAAGACTTCGGCATGGCTCCTTTGAGAAAATCGATACACAGGACTTCCTCGGGCATACGGTTTGCTAGACCCTCCATTCCCCTTACTTAATGACTGAAAGGAGGCTTCAACCACCCGCTTGATTTTCATTAACTACTTCCTCAGGGAGTGGCCGAGACGATATGCTCAGGAGCTTCGGCACTTCGCATCTCGTGGCTGGGAGGAGGCTGGTCCTCGTTCTTCAAAGTTGCGAGGGGCGAGGAGGCAATGGAGCCCAATCGCGCACCACGTGTCCCTCTTTGATGGACGGTTGAAAATGCTTTGTGGCGTCGCAGGCCCCAGCTTCTATGCTTTCGGCGTTCGCGAATATGAAAGGGTTGATCCTTGCTGATCAAAATCGCGATGAGCGATATGCTAAGACGACTCAATCTGGTGCCACGCGTCCCTCAAATCTGACGGTTCTAAACTCATCCGACGTTGCAGTGGGCCCCAGGTCCTGAATGCTCTCGCTACTTCGCGTCTCGCGGCTGGGAGGAGCTGTTTTTTGTGCGTTGGAGTCGCGATGGGCGAGGCGTCGAGATGGATCTACTTGTTGCCAGGTGTCCCTCAAATCTGACAGTTCTAAACTCATCCGACGTTGCAGTGGGCCCCAAGTCCTGAATGTTCTCGCTACTTCACGTCTCGCGGCTGGGAAGAGCTGTTTTTTGTGTGTTGGAGTCGCGATGGGCGAGGCATCGAGATGGCTCTACTTGCTGCCAGGTGTCCCTTCTGGATAGATGGCTGAAAACACTTCGGTGATACTGTGGGCCTGAGTCCTAAATGCCTTCGGCACTTCACGTCTCACGGTGGGAGGAGGCTGGTCCTCGTTCTTCAAAGTTGCGAAGGGTGAGGAGGCGGTGGAACCCGATCGTGCGCCACGTACTCCTCTGGGATGGACGACTGAGATCTTTTTGGTGATATATAAGCGCTATCCATTGCGCTAATCCTGGCGCAACTCTACAAACCGTGATTACCCACCGATCGTTGATTTGCTGTATACATGGATTCTGGTCGTTGACGACATAAGTTCGCCCGCTCACTTGATTGGAAGTCGAAAAAACGAGATTTTTCCATGCTGCGCTCGGGCGCTTCTCGTGTAACTTCCAGACCCGAATGCTCTCGAGCCCAAGACAATAATTATCGCTAACATTAGGCTCCATGGGGGATAGAGTTGTTCCTGCGATGCTCTAAGAACTCCTTCTGCAACTTCAGTGCCTTTCTGTTGGGCTATGGAGTCAGGCTCAAAACATCCCGCTGCTGAAAATACGGGCCGAAAAATAAAAACAAAACAAACTAAACGTTCATGCTTACATGAGCTTATTTATGTACAGTCCTAAGCTAATAAAACACTTTACAAGGGCTAGGTGAAAGAAAACTTCCACCATAGCCATTCAAGCAGCTTCCTGGATAGAAGCTCCTTCCTTCTGTCGATGATCACCAGCAGATGGTGTAACCGTGACAGCAGAACAGTTACACTCTTCAACTCCTCCTTACAGGCTGGAGTTGAGATGAAATAGTGCGGCTCCAAAGCATAAGGGAAATGCCACTCCATGTATTCGCTGACAGGGTCATCAAATGAGTGGCCAACTCCAGGAAATTGGCGACAGACAACCTCTTCTGCTACATAGTTGTTCACCTGCGGCCGAATATCTCTAATAAGCACAGGCGGGTGAATAACTGAAATAGGCCCGCTGATCTC